>JAQQZR010018148.1:0-22972 GCA_030068235.1 Notoglanidium macrostoma
GCCATACGTGTTGCTTCATAGTTTTGATGTATTCAGTAATGTTTTACAACGTAGAAAGCAAAAAAATTAAGAAAAACCTATGAAAAATAGTAGGTGTGTCCAAACATTTGACTGGTAGTGTACGTATGATACGTAACTTGCAAAAGAGTGGGAGAACCACCGATACTAATGCACTCTGATGTTCATAAGTTGTAGTGTTGGGGGAGGGGTTATGCTAATTAGGTGACTCCAATGTGTCAATCAGCCACCATTTCTGACCCGCCCAATAAATTCTGAACACAAAAATGATGAAAAATGTTCTGACCACAATTCAGTAATATAGAGTTTATAGTCTTTTCAGCAGTTATTTTCTAACATACATAAGATGTTTAGAAACAAATCTCTGAATTTGCTTCACACAGTCTTTAAGAAGTAAATTATAAAAGTTTGCAAGACCATTTATTGCTAGTAATTGTTTATACATGTTAAATTCTGAAATAGTCCATGCAGCCATCATTTTCCTCTATCCATGAATAAGTTCCATTGATTCAGTGCCAGATACTAACACTTGCATAACTAAATACAGTAAATTTGGAGTCACTTGTGAGTTAAATAATTGATGTGACAAATAGTCTCAGTCTGTTTTTTTCCCCTGTGTAAAATAAGCAGCATTATTTTTTGACTCATCCATGAAGTGTTGAGGTTTTAATGATTTTAATTAGGAAATCTTTAGGGTCCTTTAGTATTAAAATAAAAGCTGCTTTTGTAATAACAAGTTTCCCTCACAAGGACCAGCTAAATGTCCCCACAAAGTCAAAACTGTTTGATATATGGGTACCCACAGAGAAATTGTTTTTACTGTTGTTATTCTTTTAGCGTTTGTTTTTATTTTTGTTTGTTTGGCAGCTTTTAGCTTCTTGTGCCTTTGATGAAAGTCAAGCGTTATTTCGCTAAACTTATAATTATGTCAATGTAAGGTCCTCACAAGTATAGAAAATAGAAAACAAGTGTTTGTGTGTATGTGTGTGTGTGTGTGTGTGTGAGTGTGTGTGTAAAAAAGACTGTACTTTAGTTAAATACTGTATTGAAATCTTATTCAAGTAAAGTAGCCTAATATTTACTTGAGTTAAAATTAAAAAGTAACTTCATCTAAACATATTCAAGTATTCAAATGTGAAATTAAATATTTTTAAATAATGAATGGTCCAGACATGTGTTTTTATATATATATATATATATAATTTTTCTTTTTTTCCCCATCATGAGTGGAAGAAACAGCTCTGCCATTTCTTTTCTTTGTACACACAGACAATCATGTAAAGGATGTTTTGTAAATCAAGTTACATTTTGTTAAAGTGTTCATTTCCCCTATGTATGGAGACTTTTGGGACACCCCTGTATTATCATTGCCATAAAGCATCCTCTTTTTTTTCTTGATAACCTATTCTACTTTTTTACTACAATATGTTTTGTTCTGCACATTTACTTGAAATCGAACACCATAAAACACCTATTTTTTTTTAGGCTTGTGGAGAATTCGCACTATGCCAGTGACCTACACCATGCTGAAATATGGGCGATGCTCTTTCCAACTCACCACAGACAAAGGGAAGCTGACAGTAACCATGACAACATGATGAAGCATATTATCTAATATTATCTAATGAATATTTATTATCTATGGCATGCCGTTAGGGACATTATATATATATATATATATATATAATGACAGAAAACTCTAAATATATGGAATGAAAGTCTGAATATATGGAATGAAACCTGACGTCATGGATGGACGTCATAGCGCCTTTGTTGTTGCAGCGCCATGTTGTTTCAGGCCAGTATCATTCCGTACTGATGCAAGAACATGTCACTCTAAAAACCTTTGTACATGGAAAAAAAACGAACATTATTATCGTGCTGATTTGTGAATTCAGAAAATGAGAGGAAATTTCTCCAAAACCGCTGGTAATAGCCTTCAGATCGATCTCTAATTCCCCAACATGTTTTCTGAAAATGTTCATAAGTGACTGCATGCCTGTCATTCACCGAAAGTGGAAAAGACGAGAAAGCAGTGTTTACAGTGAATAAACTGCTGCATCTGTGGAGCGGGATGGTACAGAGCCCTGCTCAGGACACGGCAAGGAAATATTAAAACATGGCCATGATGGACCTAAAACGAGGGAACAATTTATTAAAACGTGGCCACGATTAAAGTTAAATGAGGGAATGTATATATCGTGGGCACGGTTTAATAAAACGTGATCATGATATTTTTTTCTTTTCATCTCCTGAGCAGCTCCGTAGTGTTCAGTACGGTTAGCAGTGCTATTTTTGCCATGCATGCATTTCCCAGAGTGTTAATTATGTCAACATTGCTTAGTATTGCTACTACTAGATTTCATGCTGGCTCACTCATAGACACGCTCCTTCATCAGTCCGTAATAATATTAGCCTAAACAGCGAAAACACAACATGGTGCTAGTGCCTTGATAACGTCAAGTCTCATTCCATATATTCAGAGTTTTCAGTCATTATATATATATGCATAATTTCCTAAACAGCTTGCCATAATTATGCATTATGTTTAATAATAATGCAATATATAAATACTATATAAAATTATTTAGTATAAAATTATTATAAAATATAAAATAATTTATTTCATTACTTAATACATATTATGTTAACTCAGACAACCCTAGAGTTTGTCTTGTTGTTCATATTTTAGCTAATATTTTTAACATTTAATGTTCATCGCACACCTCAGTAAGCTTCATGTAGGGGTTATTTAAAGAATGGACCTTCAGGCTGGAGTGAAAGGCCAGAAGTCTCGCTAATTACAATGATTACAGTAAGTGGCAATCAAGAGACAACCTTTCAGCTAATGCCTCTTCCTTCACCTCCCAACAGCCACACCTACACATTCTCAGCACTGCAGGGGGCGTTCACACTTGGGGTGTATAAGTACTGCTAATGGGTGTCATCACATCATGACCGTGTCGTGACAATGGGGAAGACAAACCACACACACACACACACACACACACACACAGACTTAGATGAGCTCATTGCTCATGTCAAATGTAATCTGCTGTTAGCCACCAACATCCATCAGTGTCTTCCGCCTGCAGGATTCATTCAAAGCATACTAATCCGTTACAGTTCCTTACACTTTACATGTATGGTGGAGGAGACTTGGTTGATACTTATGAATGAATGATTTTTATGTATTAAAGGCTGAGAGCATGGCATTTGATGGAGGACACACATGTACATAATAAACTGACCTCGCAGATACTGCAACTGTCACGGTGATGGTTAATGTTGTTTTCTGCTGACGACAAAGTACTTTATCTTAGAGAAAACCTTTTTATCTTGTGTTATTCATGGTGCCACGTTAACAATGGTGAATGGTAGAAAGACCACTATTTTGTTTCCAAGGGCAAATGTGCATTCGTCCAACTCAAATTCAAACATCACCAACAATAACAGTACTGACAACATTTACGATTTAGCCGTAGCATTTACAGTTTTTACGGTAAGGGAGATTCCTGACCCTTTTTCTGCATTGCCAGATTTACAGCATCACGGTTCATCACGGCTTTACAGCAAACACTCACCATGTGCTCATGTTTTGTTCGAATTTTTGTTATAGTCCTGTCTACGCCCCTGTCCTGTTATTGGTTTGTTATCTGATTGTGTCCACCTGTTTCATGTTCGTTCTGGATTTTGTCTAGTTGGTCTGTTCAAACCCTGTGGTGTCTAAGTATCTTCATATCACGCTTTAAGTCTAAGCCATGTTCTCCAGAGTGCCCTGTTTCTTTGTTTTGTATTTCTGGTTTCAACATTTGCTTGGTGTTCAGATCCAAGCTCATGGATTATCACTTGAAGTTGTTCGTTTTTTCACCATTATTAGAGACATTAACTACAATAAAAAAAATTCCCTGGACATGAAAGATGCAAATTTGCTTCTGAGCCAGATTTTCAATATGGCTTACTGTCACACAGCTTTTAATGGCATCCATCTTCTGTATCTCATGTCTTAAAGGAAGCATATTACACCCCTTTTTCACAAGATGACACAGTTCCCTGAGGTCATAATGAAACATGTGTAAACATAAATTTAATCTTACAGCCATTCAACTAGCAGACTGGTAACCTTACCTGTATGGTGGATCCTGCAGCAAGAAATGGCAATAACTTTCTAGAAAATTAGCATACAGCTATTACATCATCTCTTAGTATTAGCTAGTGCTAAATGGCCAAAGAAACACATAAAATTCTTCTTCTTCTTCTTTCAGCTGCTTGGGTTCAGGGTTGCCACAGTGGATTATCTATCATCTGCTTGTTTAACTTGGCACAGGTTTTCCACGGGATGCCTTTCCTGATGCAACCCTCCCAATTTTGGAACCGGCACTAAGGCTGGACTGACCCCAGTGGCTGGGAAGCCATTCACACTAACATTCACACCTATGGGCAGTTAAGAGTAGCCATCTGACCTAATCTGCATGTCTTTAGAAATTCCACACAGAACACAAGGACAAGGTTCATGCTGGGGGGCGGCAGTGCTAACTACTGCACCACCGTGACCCCAATACACATAGCATAACTATATATTTTTAATTTTTGCCACTAACAGTTGGTACTGATCCCTCTTTTAAGAATAATTTCGCTGCAGTCCTGCGTTACAAATGGCCCACTTTGATAAAGCAGTCAGGCAAAAAGTGGTTAGCACACAAAAAGTGGTTTTTGTTGACTGTACTGTAGATTGAACAATGGCATCTCAATCCCCTCAGATCTTCTGTCTTCCGAGTTTGGGAATCGATGTAACAGTTCCTATCTTTGGCTCACTTTGACATAATTCTAGTGTCCTGCCGCTTGCGAGACAAAAGGCGCTACCGAACCGAACAGTTCTAAGGACAAATTGAGAGGAACTACCTACTGGGGAGAATTACATACTTCAAGGGTTTTTCTTCTGCTTGCTTTCGCACCACCAATAGGGATGCTGAAGTGAGGTAAGCTGGCTGACGATGTCACTAGTTTGTTGTTTGTTTTAATGTGAATTTGTGTCTTGTCCACCAACGTTCTTGCATTACTGTGACAACAGCAAACTAGCAACATTAGGATTTAAACTTGTACACTGCATTTTACACTGATTTTAAAAATACCAGTTACTGGTATTTTTACCATTTGCTCATGTGTTTGACCAATCACTGTATACTTATGTCAGTTCTGGTTCCTGTTGTGCTTGTGCTTGGACAGTACCTACCCTGAAGCTTAAAAAAGTCCCTCAAAACAACATTCTAAGTACTATGATAGGCCTCAGTTCCTGTGTTGTGGACACAGAATTATATATATATATATATATAAATCTGTTAATTGATTCATGTATTGTCATCAAGATTACGACTGTGTGCAAAATGTCAGCTTAATTGGACAATGGGAAGTGGGTAATAAATTGATTGCAAGATTTGATCCAGACAACAAGCAAACAAAGAAGAAGTGAAGTTAATAGAAGCGTCGTAATAAAAAGGGGGTACTTCTTACAACAGTTCTAAGAACTGTGAATAAGTTCCTCTGGTCCAGACACCCAGATATGTGCCCAAGCACTGAAAAAGTGAGTTTTTCATAATATGCCCCCTTCGAAATAATGGTTAGGTAAAACATTAATAATTTTTGAGCGATTTTTTTTTTTATTATTGTTTATTTTGGTTCCCAGCATCCAAAGGTGACAGAAATTATGCTGGTGCTCTTGTCAAACAAACTGATACAAAAGATGCACTGTTTGAGAATATATAATGTACCCAGAGAATAGGAGTTATGTATTTAACTCACAATTAACGCAAGGTGAGCTCTGCATGCTTTCTGAATGCTAATGTAGGAATTTGATATTTTTGTGCTACATTGAATTACTAACAACACTGATTAAATGTTAGTGTGTTAGAGACGAGCAGATTAATTACAGGAATCAACACTACAGGAAATTTTAATATATAATTTGTATAATGAAACATGTATTTGCCATACTTGCACCTGCTCTACCTGCCTTAGACTCCAAATCCCATGAGTCCAAGCATACAGGCAACATGGCCGACATGGACACAAACACAAATAACATGGAGGACACAGACATGCAAACCGACACAGACATGGACTATGATCCCATGAACGCCTGCATACAATATGGCCGACACACTCCCGCACTCTGAATCACCTGACTACTAATCACATGCAGGTGCATCCAATCAACACTAAGTATTTAAGGACTCTCAGTTTATGACTGCCTTTGTGAAGCATTAGTCTAACTCCTTTGTGTCTGCTATTGTTAAGCCTTATTTCTCTTTGAGTTATGGTCTGGTTTTTGACTTTGTTTATGGTTTTTTGGATTCGGCCTTTGTCTGGCCTTCCTTGTGTTGTTTGCCAATCGGCTGAACTTTATTCTGGTTTTTGGACTTCTTTGGACTCTGTCTGCTGATTTTGTACCTTTGCCTGTGGTTTGAATAAACAATGAACTCCGAATGCATCCTGTGTCTCCTGGCCTGCATGTTGGTATTAGCCAATCACTACTTGAAGTGTGTAATGGATCAGAGTGCAGCTTTTCCGAGTCAAAAAACACTTATTTCAGACTGTTAGAAGCCATGTATGCACTTTGTTAAATATTTCACTGCTGTATCGGAATTCAAAATAGATTCGCCATTTAGCAGTGAACACAGTAAATTACGTCGAATTAATATTTAAGCACAATGTAATGATTGATTTTTCACATCTCTTTATATATTAGTTACACCCTAGGGCCATATTCAACATAGGCTCATAAGTGATGTCAGTGCTGGAAAGTCAGGTTTCAGTGTATTTTTAAGTTGACTTCTGGTAGACTATACAGATTATTGAAAACATCTTCATGTAGTTGTTGTCTTTTAGGTTTTCTTGAGTAGAAGCTTCCGCGTAGAACGTTTTCTTAATGCAAGCGCTTATCTTTAAGTCTGAAAATAATAATAACAATGAGAAAAGATATATAAAATGCAGACTGAAGAAGCAAATTGTATTTTGTTTCTTTGACGTCGACTGAAATATCACATACCATAAAACCTTGAGAGAATTAGAAATTGAGCATGTAGGGTGGTGGTTTTTTTTTGGTCGTGTTTTGCATGTTTTCTGGTAGAATGAACACATCAGTGTTGTAGTGCGAAGAAGTGTGCAATCTTTTGCTTTAATTACACATCGTAGATTTAAACAAAACATACGCATGGCTATTTAGTAGGATTAATATTATTAGTAATGCTAAATTAGTAGAATTTGTAGAAAAATAAACACTCATAACATGGTGGGAAGTGTCAGTCTTAGCTCTGGTATCTCCTTTGTACCTCTGTTTACCGACATAGAGCTCAGTCAATTTTCTGTAATTAGCAGATATTTGCCAGATCATTGAGCCCCCTGCAGTAATTATCTGTCTTTCCGCTCATCATTCTGCCATCCTAATGTGAAAACCCTGCGATTCAGCATCATTCCAGATAGATCACATTCTGCCAAAATGCAACCTCAGGAAACCAGTTCTGCTTAAAACGTAAGTTTAGCTGCTGAACCAAGCTATATCTATGAATCATGTTTGTGGCATACTGACAGTGAAAAGCTTTTTTTTCCCCAGCACAGCTCAGCATAAATGTGCATTTAGAAACTGCAGCACTGCATGCTGATAGTCTCTGATGAACATGGACAAGCTGGATATAAAACCAATTACAGGCCCACCTGCTGGAATAGCTCTCAACTATTACAGTCATCTTCCATGTGATGTCTATATAAGAAATTTTATATTACTTTATATTATACATGTTGAATTTGGTAGTATTAGCTATCTTGAGATTTCCTCTCGGGTTGTAAATATGGGAAGCTATTCTGTTCTTAAACCTGCTGATAGTCATCTCTCTGAATAATTGAATGTTCAATGGTTATGCCAAATCCCAACAGGAGTCCTTTTTTCCCCCTGACTTTTTCTTGTTCTCTGTTTTACAGCAAATCTGTCTTTTCTTATATGAAATGGTAAGGGACTATAAATGATGTTACAGCGAGGTGTAAACATTACGACAGACTTTAGCTTCTGTTCTGAATCTTTCCAGTTTTCATGTTGCTTTCATTCAGTTGTTCACGTTAATCATAATGGGTTTAAATTTATTCAGGGATGAGATAAACATTGGTGTCGACTGTAGTTTGGCTTATTATTAAAAAATATATATATCAGTTGCTATCTGTAAGTTACTTAACTTATGGTGTGTTGATGGTAACTAATGTGTTAAATAGTGTTTCTTAAGGAAAATTTAATATAAAGCATTACCACTTAAGGAATTGGGTAAAATATCTTAACACTGACGTTGCAAGGATCTTTTGGTGTTAACACTTGATCATTGGTGGCATAATATGGCAAAGAACAAAGGCTTAAGTAATATTTAGAGATGTAAGGCAGGCTAAAGGGGAGGTGATTAGCAAACAGGCATAGGCTGACCATTTGTAATCTTCATTTAATCTTTTTTGTTGAACGTGTGCTCACTGTAGCCTCAAATTCCTTCTCTTGCCTGACAGGAGTGGATCCTGACGTGGTCTTCTTCTGTTGTAGTTCATCTGCCTTAAGGTCAGCATGCTATGTATTTTGAGATGCTTTTCTGCTTACCATGGTTGTAAAGGGTAGTTATTTTTGAGTTACTGTAGCCTTCCTGTCAGTTGGAACCAGTCTTGGCCATTCTCTTCTAAATTCTCTCCTCAACAAAAGGTTTCCTCTTGAATAACTGCTAGCTGGATGTTTTTGGTTCTTTGTACCATTCTGTATAAACTCTAGAGATGGTTGTGCATGAAAATCCCAGAACATCAACAGTTTCTATGATACTCTAACCAGCCCATCTGGCATCAACTACCATGCCACAGTTCAACTTACAAAGATCACAATAATTTTTCATAATTTTGATGTTGGATGTGAACATTAACTGAAGCTCTTCATCTGTTCCTGCTTGCTAGTTGGTGCATTGGTTATGCTAAATTACTCCTAGGTGGCCACTGGTGATGAATGATTGTTATATATTTGTTAAGATATGCAGTAACTAGCAAATGACCATGTTTTAAGATATGTAATGATATACAACTCATAGGCTGTTACTTATAAACAAAAAATGAATTAAGCAATCAAAAAAAGCTCACTTTTTGAGTTCCCATTCTATGTGCATGCCCCAAACCACATATTATGAGAGATAAATGTATAATTTTCCTATTGAGTGCTAGTAACTTCAGTTCAGGCTAATGCAGGTCAATGGGTGAGGATTATTTGCATTATTATGGTAACTTATGGTAACTTATTATGCATTTATTCATTTATTTTAATGGCATACACCATATGGGGCTTTAAGCATCTGCTCTCCATTGCAGTAAAGGCGAATCTCCTGAATAGTGCCTACTGTGAATGTTTCTCCAACAAAATATACGTACTACTCAATATTTTCCTTTCAGTTACTTATCATGCTCTTATTCAATTCAGTCTTAACACCTCTGATTGTAATTGGGTGAACTTTTACATTCTTTTCCAGTGAAGTCAGTGCCCTTGTTAGGTTGCCAGATTCAACAGTAAGAGCAGAAATCGGTAAATAACCTTTGATTTTTTTTGTGATATATGAGATCCTGAGAACAAGATCTTATTTTGGACCACTTATGAAGAAATAACAGAGATTGTTCCATAGCACTTTCTCATGTTTAAAGGAAAATACCTTTCAGTTCCACACCTGACAAAATAAAAGCCTGTGATCATACTGTTATCAAGTGTGCATAACCTTCACGATAAACAAGCGTGGAGTCTCAGATGTACAGATGAGCTTCAGATCTCTGTGGGAGCAGACGTCATACTGATTATTTAAAAAAATTAGCGGTCCATGTACAAACCTGAGACTTACTTTCAGCCCATCTCCACCCATATTCACTGGTTGTTTTGTACAATTGCCTGCTTGAAATTGTGCCCCTTGATTCAGCTTGTATGAACACTACATATGCTAACAGATTCAGTTATGCACCAGTGAAGCCAATTTCTTCCTTTTTTTCAGACATGAGCTATCCCTGACCATCTACAACGGATAAAAAGTCTACACATCCCTCTTAAAATGGCATGTCAGGTCATCCTCCACCTTAAAGATTTAGAAAGGAATACACAAGGAGAAATTACATAAGTGATGTAGCCCTGCTTTAAACCCAGTTTCACTGAAAGAAAATGAAAATCTGAAAATCACATATCCTGCACGTGTGGCGGTAATTATTTCATTTGTTCCATTTTTAGATTTTTTTCTTCTTCTTCTCAAAATTCTACAGCATGGATGTAGATTTTAAAATCTGCTAGACTTTACATACAGTGCATCTTTGGACCAATTAGATCATGTATTTAATGTAAATCAAATGTGTAACTTTTTTGTCAGCCCAAAATATTCTCTACACTTCTTTCCTTTTTTTTTTTTTTTTTGCAGTTCATCAATGCAGAATAAAATCAGCATTTCCTGAAAGTGTAATAAGGACATTAGAGCCATGTGATGGTCTGATGGTTTCATGGTCTCAGTAGTCTCAGTCCTGGCACCGAAGATTTCCTAACTAATGCCGCAAGTGCTAATTTGAGGCTGGCAGAGGAGAAATTTGTTTGTTATAGATGATGACAGAGATGTGGAGATAATGAAGGACACATTTGGTTTTGTATGTGTTCTGGTCGTTCAACCATATGGCCATGTATTGTGTCAGATATCGCTTAAGATAATATGCATATTTTTGCATGTAAATGGATGCAGCAAAATGATTTTTGAAGTTCTTGATGAGAAATTTAGCCTGTAGTGAATAGATTGTGAATTTGAAAGAACAGAGATTTTGTTATATATATATCCCCAATTGCACAATACGTTTAACTATTGTGATATTGCTAACAGGTTCTTGGCCCTTTTGAGGTTTAAAAAAAAAGATTTAGGTTAGATTTAGAAGTTAGTGTTTGTGCTTTCATTCATGTAAAATCTACTATAACAACTGCATCATCCTCTGTCATTCAAATTCATATATTTTGTTTACTGATTTTCTGTTCACTTATGAAATCAAAACTACTTTACAGTTACTGCTTCTGACTGTCCCCCCACATCAACAAATTGTCTGTGATCTGTGATCCTGGGCTTTGGCATCCCTCTCTGCAGCACTACTGACATTTAATCGTTATCAACACCCAGCCATCTCAGACCCTTTATACTAATCACTTACCATCACTGAAAAGATTATTCTAGAAAAAACAGAAGCCAAATTACTATAAACACTGGTTTAACCTCCAACTTTTCCTTGGAAAAAATCACAGCAAATTAGCAAAAAAAAAAAGAAAGAAAAGTAAATCATTTCAAGATGTCTGATCATACTACTTGCAGTACATCAAGAACTAATTCCTCTGTCCTGACTTTCTCTCAGAGAAATATTTAGTTTTATAAGCTGTTATCTTCATCATTGTAAATTAATAGTCACAGCTTTCATTTGACTTTTATTTTGTTCCTGTCACCCTCGTTTGAATCTTTTACCCCCTTTTCTTTTCTGCTCTGCAATTTCTTCTCTCTCTCTCTCTCTCTCTCTCTCTCTCTCTCTCTCTCTCTCTCTCTCTCTCTCTCTCTCTCTCTCTCTCTCTCTCATGTGTGTGTATATATATATATAGGCGGCACGGTGGTGCAGTGGTTAGCGCTGTCGCCTCACAGCAAGAAGGTCCTGGGATCAGGGTGCCTTTCTGTGTGGAGTTTGTATGTTCTCTCCGTGCATGTGTGGGTTTCCTCCGGGTGCTGGATTGGTGACCTGTCCAGGGTTTACCCTGCCTTGTGTCCTAAGTCAGCTGGGATGGGCTACAGCTTCGATGCAACCTGCAATGGATATAGAAAATGAATGAAAAACCCATGTGCTACTATTATTGGCACCCCTGAAAATTCTTGTGAACACAATGAAAGTGAAACATTGTGTAAATAACTGAAGCATCTTCCCATTTAATTACATTTTGAGTTGATTGGAGTGGTTAGGAACCTTCAAGCTGTAATCCATGATGTCCTGATTAACTGGGGACCAAATTCCCTTAGTCATCCATCAACATGCGAAAGTAAAAGGAATACACAAATCGAATGAGGGAGAAGTGTGTCAAACTTTATAATTCAGGGAATGTTAATAAAAAAATAACAACACAGAACCTTCTTGCTGTGAGGTGACTGTGCTTACCACTGCACCACAGTGTCACCCTGTAGGGCTGCCCTTGTCTATAATAAAGGTAAAAAAAAATCTTGATCAATAACAGCAAGGGAATACAAAGCAACGGACTTGAAACTGGAATGGAAACTAGATATATGAGAAACAAGGGCACAAGACTCAGAATTATAGTGGAATCATGCAAGACGTTGCCAAGATCCAAACAAAGGAGTATATATACACTGACTGGAATAGAAAGAAAATGAGGTACAGGTGAGAAAAAACTAGATACACATGCACACAGTGATCAAGGACTGTGGCCAAGGTAGAGGCAGCGCAGAACCTTTGAAAAACAGTAGACCAACAGAAGGTTTTCATGACACCCTGTCCTGAAATTCTCTCTTCATGTGTAGATTAGCCAGACCTGTGACACCACAGTAAAACAGGAGCAGATGGAACAAGAAAATAAACAACGTCACATGCATTCTCTTGTTGCTGAGGTGGTGTCCTTAAGTGTACATCTTTTGTCCTATTAGTGTGTATTTTCTTTACTTATTCATTTATAATTCATATTATTCTAATGACACTATTATTATGGCTGATGTTAAGACTGCAGCTCTGGTAGTCCATTGGCCTCACCTGTCAATCAAATATCAGTGAACTAACATCCAATCTTGTGTTGTGTATTCTGGGTATTAGGATGTCATAGCCAGTTAAGAAACAAACAGCAATTTTAAGAGCAATCCTAATATCTACTTCCAGTTTTTCAACATGACAGTTGACAGTATCACATTATCTACTTCCAGTGTCAGAGCTACTCAACGGACACGCTTATGAGATCCATTGTCCCCAGGGCCATTAGGCTCTTCAACTCTCCCCAACGAGGACAGGTGGAAGTTAAGTACTGGGTCTGATGCTCTGCTCTCTGGTTTCACTGGTTATACTAGCCCTGTTTACTATTTACTTCACATCACTTGATTAACTGTAATTGCACAATCTTTTTGCACCACGGAATTGTTTATCTACTGCATCAGCAATCTGCGTAAGAACAGGACCTTGTAGTTCAAAGTGTTTATTATCTTATGGTATATATATACTTTATACAGGCTAATATTTATTGCAAAGTGTTTATTATGTGTGTGTTGTATTCAGCTACTGGATGTAAATTCCTTCGGGATCAATAAAGTATCTATCTACTGACCAGGCTGTTAGTAATTAAATGCAATCTCTTTCCTTGTCCTTGTCACACTCAGGCAACTATTTTTGTTGTAGCATTTGACATTTGGTGCATTCTGAGAGGCTTTTCTGTGCGCCATGGTTGTAAAGAGTGGTTATTTGAAATACTGTAGCCTCCTATCAGCTCACACCATGCTGACCATTTGTCCAACTCAAAACAGTTGGACCAGGCATTAAACAAACTTTGCCTTGCATTCTCCCTAGTACAAAGTCTGTGTAATATCTGATTGAGTCCATGGGTGAATTGAGCAGGACATTGTCCAGAGAATTCGCAGCGATTGAGTGGGCGTGTTGATGACATTTCTATCATGTAACTGGCATGGAAACAGAATAATACAAACATTCAAGGGTGAAGAAGAAGAGTTATTTACACAAAGATACCAACAAAAATGTCTAACTGGAGAGACGATGAGATTCGGGAACTTCTGACCGTAAGGGTCGACACCAACATTGCCGGAAGCCTCGCCCGCTATCTTCATTGTTCTGTAAACAAAACATGCCAATTCCCGCAGTGTATTTTTGCATCATGTCCTGCCACCTCCTTGCTCCACCCAGGTGCCAAAATGACCCTTGCCTAAACCAAACAGAGTATTACACGTCTAGCATGGACAATCTCCTGTTCTGTACATGTGTGAATGGCCAAAACCTGATTGTCTGATCATTACCCGGAGCTCATTATTATTTAAATTAATTTAATGGATTATGCTATATTAATTTCAGTGATTGTTGCAGTTGAGAAAAGGTTTTTTGTGTGTGAAATATGAGGTTTATTACAGATTTGACAGTATACATACTCTTTCAGTCTTCAGTCATTTAAACCTGTGTCCTTTATTTCTACATTAGGTTTTAGAAATGTCCAGAACATGCATGAACAAATTATATAAAAAAAAGTGCTGTTCTTTTAAAGTCATTCTCCATATGCCAACATTGCATCACAGGCATTACCTCAGCATAGTAAAACATTATTGTTCCTTCAGTGCTGTTTATCTTCCATGATCTCTGGCCAACCCAAAAGCCAAGTTCGAGGCTCATGAGAACATATAACGGTTCATTGTATTACTGTGAAGCTTGGTTTGGGGAAAAAAAAAACTGCTTAAAATCAGTTCAAGATTTGAATATGCTTAAAAATGTGGTAGTATGTTCCTTCATCTGCTTTTGTACAGTGGGCATAATGATTAAAACATGCTGAGTTTTTGAACTGATCCCAAGGACAATGGAAGCAGCAGACAGGGGACATGATTTGTTACCTTTCTGAAGAAATCCGTTCCTTGTTTCTTTCCCTCTCTCTCTGGATCTCTGTAGATCCAGGCAATGTATCTGACTCTGAAGCCATGAAATCAAATACCACATATCACTTACAGTGCATTTCGAGACTGATTCCATATCTTCTCAAATAGGAGACCATACCAGCATGCTTCAAGAGTGCTTGAAGAAGAAAAGTAAATGTTGTCATCTTTTGCTTCAGCATTCATGAGCGTTTGTCAAGCATGAACGCTGAGGCATGGGACGTAATTCAGAATTGTTTGGAGGATTTGAGAGCACATTGTGGAAAACAGGTGCAGTTTTATAGTTTACAACACTCAATTTCAGACCGTTTCCATTTGTAACAGGTAGTCACGCTTCACAGTTTCTAGGTTCTCAGTAAAGCTGAACATGATTGGACTATTTTTACGGATCCAAATAAAAAAAAAAACTGGGGTTTTTTTTTCTCCCAATTTGGTCACTTTCCAAGTCCCACCCACTAGGATGTATGAATGCAAGCACATGATTTCTCTGAGACACCTCATCTTTTTGAACTGCTGCTCAAGCTACATCAGCGGCAAAACAGTTGTTTGGTGTTGCTTTAATTGTCAGGGGACAGCGTAACACCATCCCTCCCAGCCAGAGAGCATGGCCAATTGAATTCTCTTGGACCAACCAAGTGACTAAACCATCAAGATTTGATCTTGAGCTCTCCCCATGAGGGAAATTAATTCTTTACTGTTCCACCATTTGGGAGAATAAAAACAGATTTTTATGGGAAATTAGAAAAACTGAATTTTGCCCAAGAACAGTAAGAAATTCTCTTTGGACACATGGATTTCAAAGTAGGACCGTGAAGCATAGCCAGGCGGTCAATACTTTTGTTATATTAGCGGAAATCACAGCCCATCAGACTCATCATTAAGAAAGTTATCATGCCTATAAATAATGTCAACAGGAATCGAATGGCAATTTTAATTAAATGGGTTCTATTTGTGAAAAGTTTAGAAAGAAAAAGAAAAACTTCAATAAATAGCTATAATATTACTGCGAGCATTTCAACAATGTTTCTGTACTGTACTGAGTGGGTCTGAAATTTCTTTCTACCATTTTAAAAGGTTCCAGACTGTAAAACATCTGAGAAACCTTGTTGTAGAGCATTATATACTTGTTGCAGCAAATGCTTATGAATTGCTAAAAACAGGGAAATAAACAAATAAACTTTGAATAAATAAAGTACGCATAATAGTAAAAGCAGGTGAAGCATAATTTGGCATAACGGATTTGCACTGTTCAATCTGTAATTTAGTCCAATGGATGGTCAGAGAACATTACTGTTTATTGGCTTTCACTTCAAATTACAAACTACTTTTAAGAATGAAATAAATAAGAAATGAAACACATAAGGGGAATAATCAATTATGGGTTGGTATGTTGTGGTCTGATGCAAAGAGGAGAGACTGTCACAACGATGAAATGAATTATTTTCCAATAGCAGTGCATTCTGAAGTGTTTTATTCCTCTTATATCAGGGCAATTTGCCAACAAGTAAAATGTTTAATATGTTAAAGAACAAATAATGTGATTTTTAACCATTTATAGTTGCATTTATTATTGTGGAACATCCATAAAACAAGTAAGATTTTTTTTTCATCATACAAAAATTTCTTTTTCTCTTCTGTCTTGAAGTTAAAAGGTAAAAAAAAAAAAAAATACATATTGCTACCCAGAAACCGGACATTCCTTTGAAAAGTCATCTGGCCTGAAGACTTTCCCATGGTGGAAAACTTACTGAATGTTACAAACTGCTGACACTGGAAACTCCTTTCCTAAATGTTAAATAAACTTCTTTGTTTTTACCAATGGGTTGACCATTTTCTTTGTTAAATAAGAATACATTTTGTTAAATAACAAAACTCTGTTTAAATTAGATTCCTTTTACCCTTAATTTCTTCTATTAAAAGTCTAGAATTTTCTGTGATGAACCCAAACAATTCTGTGTATTCAAAGATGACACACTGCTTTTTTTGTCTATTAAAAGATGCAGGCTGCTTGACATATCGATAATATTGTATTTCCATCCATTATCTATACCGCTTATTCATGTGGGTCATGGGGAAGATGGAGTCAATCCCAGCTTACTTTGGGCAAGTGGTAATGTGCACCCGAGACAGGTCACCAATCTATCGCAGGGCTAACACAAAGACGAAAAACCATTCACAACTATGGGCAACTTAGAATAGCCAGTTAACCTGATCTGCATATCTTACTGTAGGAGGAAACTGATAACCACGCAGGCATGGGGAGGACACACAAACCCCACACAGAAAAACCCCAGTTGGCCACAAGGTTAGTCAACACTGCTAATCACTCCACCGCCATGCCGCCTTTGAAGTTAATAAATGAATAAATAAATAAAATGTTTGCTGTAATGGTTATGCCTAATTGTCACACTTTTATATACATGGTTGTAATACAAATTGCTGTTGTCATATAAATTAAAGCTGCTTGGCCACGTCTGAAATTACGTGACTCATACAATAGGTGGTGTTAGAGTGAGAAGCTTTTCGCCTCACACCGAGCAAAATGAATATCTGTTCTCAATCAGCTTCTATTCAAACCTCAAGGGCAGCCATTTCTATCAAGCCACATAGCACAATCATAAAAGCACCCCATGAAAAAAAATTATTGTTTTTTTTTTTGTTGTTTTTTAATAAATGAAAGCACACGACAAATGATGGTTAGCGAACAACATCACAATGTTACATTTATCCATGTCAGGGCATGTACATAGGAAGGACTGTTTCAGTGCTTTATAGCGACATTTCTATTTCAAAATTTCAATAATGTTTTTGTACAAATTGTTAATTGATTGATTACATCTGAAAACGTAAAAATCTGGAGACAAATTACAGAAAATGTGAATTCGGTGTGAATTACGTAAGAGGAAAAGAAAATGGTGTGACGTGAAAATGGAGGAGAAAAAAGATCTGCACTGTACTCAGGTGATGCACACCAAGCATGTCACAAACGGAAGCTGCTATTTTCAAATTCTTTTAAGTGTCCCAGCTGAGAAACTGGATATAAATTGTTAAAGATGATGATGCAGCAAACAGAACTGATTTATAGGGCAGCTTTCATCTTGTGAAAAAAAAATTCTTTTTTTTTTAGGTAAATCTTCCATCACTTGAGGCTTTTGTTTATGGATTATGACTATGTGTAGACGGGCCAGCCTGTCCTTTGTTTATATGGTGCCATTCCTTTTGTCATTATTGATTGACTAGATTTATGTGTACACATGTATGTTTTTGTGTTGGCTCATCTTTTTCAGTTTTGATATAATTTAATTAATGGCAGTAATATAATACAACTGGGTTTCACAAAATTCCTTGATGGCTATTATTTCCTGACTTGCATGAGGATGTGTTTTTGATAGAGACTACAAAGCACTTCTGTAGGTCGCTCTGGATAAAGTTGCTTGCTAAATGCTGTAAACATAAATCAATACACAATTTAAACTTGACACTAAACTCCTTAGATATAAGTGCAGTCTGATTTAATCAGTAAAGGTCTACATTAGTTAGTCTTCTTATGCATAAATTTACACACACTTAGGAACACGAATAAGATTTTTAATAACAATTTTTTTTCCAATATTACGGGAATGCCCATGAATATAAAATTTCTTGTGTAAATTCTTCTGCAAACAACAACAACTTATGAATAAATCCTTTCATATCCATTTCATAGCTTGATCATCCACTGAGGCCTAGCGTGTCACACCCAGATCCCCACCGCTCCAGATTTGTAAACTCCAGCCCAAATTTTACCACGTTCCCTCTCACTGTAATATTGCTTTTGCACACCTGTTCCCCATCTCATTCATTAGACTATGATTACAGTAAATAACATATCACTCACCTACATTCCATGAGAGATTGGGATCCACTGAGCATTTCATCACTGAGTGCTGTTTCCAGTACTTAAGTCTGGAGTGACCTTTTGTCTGCAGTGCTACTTCTAATTCTCTCTACTACGTCTTATCTACACTCATTGAGCACTTTATTAGGAACACTATACTTATACTGGTTAGGACCTCCCTTTGCTCTAAAAGCAGCTTCATGGATTCCACAAGATGCTGGGAACATTTCTTTAAGATTGGTTCTTCTATAGGATTCAGATCCAGTGACTGGGAAGGACACTGAACAACATTGAACTCATTGACATGTTGATGAAACCAGTTTGAGATGATTTTGCTTTGTGACATTGTTGTTTATCATGCTGGAAGTAGCCACAAGAAGATGGATAAATTGTGGCCATGAAGAGATGCACATAGTCAGCTACAATACTTAAATAGGCTGTGGCATTCAAGCCATGATTGATTGGTATTAATTCAAGGAAACATTTCGCACATCACTACACCACCTCCACCAGCCTGGACAAGCCATTGTCAAAATCACTGACATGACATTTTTTCCCATTCTGATGCCTTGCTGCCATATAATTAGCTGATTAGATAATTGCATGAAAGTATAGGTGTACACCTGTGTCTTGCCCAAAGTCAGCTGTGATTGGCTCCAGCTTGCCCTTGAAGAACAAGTGGTATTGATATAGGATGGCTGGATCAATTAGGCATATTGGCGTTCCTAATAAAGTGCTCAGTGAGAGTACATTGCCCTGTTTGCTAGTTTATTGATCATACCCTGCTCAACTACAACTTTTGCCTGCCTATTTGGATTGTCCTGTTCATTTCTTTTTGCCATTTAGCAATAACCTGAACACTGTGCAACCTTCAGTCTGTGAGGAAACCACAGGTAGCTAGCAGGGCTCTATACACCACCATTGCCAATTTAGAGACCGCAGTCTTTAAACTGGCTCCGTAAACAACATGACCTTCACAGGAAGATAAGCCAAGCAACACCAAAATTATTAAATAAAAGCTTCTCTGTTCTTCTTTTTTTCTGAAATACTGGATATTTACAGATTTTTAAAGTTGAGGTGTCAAAATATGTAATAGGTTAAAAAAAAAAAAAAATACTTTGGGCCAAAGCACAATTTTTGTCTTTTTTTGCTTTTAGCAGCACATCCAACAGCTTTTCCAAATCTGCTATGCATATCTTGTCTTCTCTTGCTTGACTTACCTCAGTGGCTGGGAGTAAAAAACTGCATAATGTTAGTCAGCACTTTTCTGAAACTTTTGGAAACACTGACAGAAACATGCCGGTGGCAATCCTTTCTAAAATCGCTCCTATTCTACCTGCCTTTCAGCTGCTTTTCATCTTAGTAAGTGTTATGTGTGTCCTAGCAGTTGAGGAAAAAATGTCAGAAGCAACCTAACAGATGTGGAAAAAATCTGTCACAAATGGGGAATGAAAGTAGTTTAGAGAGGTTGATAAAAAAGAAGTAGTAGAGAGGTAGCTAGTCAGGAACCCAGTGCATATCTGAACCAGCTAACCAGCCAATGTTATCAGATTGCCAGCATCATATAATGACACTAGGTACAATTACATGAGTTAGCAAATGAGGTAAACAAATTCATACAAGACAAAGTCATTTCATTGACAAAACTGTGTTTTTTTCCTAGATGTTGATACATATAAAATATATAGCAATGAATGAATACATGTAATACATGTCTTGCTTATCTGGCTAGGGAAGTATATAAATAAATAATTTTGCATGCATTGGAAATATACCTTTGCCAAGAACTAATCCAATAGATATTATATATCAGATCATTGTTATGAGGTAAATGAACTCTTTAACATTTCCATTTCCATCATATGAATGTCAGTATACTGTGTATATACCAGGAAGTGATGTGTTGGCCCCGTTGAGAGAAGTAGCTCTCCAGTTCCATTTTGAATTTAAACCCTGCAAGTACAGAAGTAACACGTGTACTTCATGCTCAATGTAACTCAGTACGGATGAGCACTAATAGTGCCAGAGCTACAGAGCATAAAATTGAGAACAGTTGCTTTGGCGTCAGTGTGATTGAAAGTTCCTGCATAATTATGTTGTAAATGTTATATTATGTTTATTCACAGCAAGATCACAACTCATTCGTATTCTAATACCGTAAGAGTGCCTTATGATGCTGATCCATGCTGAACATGTTCTATAAAGGCAATGTAGTAGTGCTACTTTTAAACTAGGGCATTATGTAAACAATAGGATCTGCTATTGGAAAATAATCAACAATGGGGTGGTGTGATGAAGCTCAAGGCAAAGAAGACTCTCTGTTATCGCAAGTTAATTATTTTTCTTTAACAGGACACAAAAGAGGCGTTTCATTCTTCTTATACCACAGCAAGTTGGCTAACACTAACAACCATTAAATTTATTAAAGAATCAGCCTCTTTTCTCTCTCTCTCTCTCTCTCTTGAAGTTAATAAAACAGAATAACTGGAAAAACCCTCGATCTTGAAGACTTCCTCATGGTGGAAAACGTTACAGCTGTACTGTTATAAAATGCTGACACTGGAGACTCCTTGAAGGAAAATAAAATGAACTCTGTAGGTTATTTTTTAAGCGGAAATTATTAAACAAGCATGAAAAGGATCTTAATTTAATGTATTCAGCTTGTATTCACAATGCATTTTGTGTGTAATTTTGCTGACCAAATATGAGGCTGTGCAACACAGAGGCATTAAAGCAACAGGATGTAAACATGTGCTCAGGTTTTGTACAAGTGTGCACACAACATGACTTTCATCCTGTACTATGGGCATTGATTGCATGTCGAAATTCTTCAGAATAGCATTTCTTTCTTTCTTTCAACATTTCTTTTCTTCCAATTTTCAGTCTTTCTTTTAAGGAACAAGGCATAGAAGATTCCACTTGGGCTCTGGAAAATATTTTTATATGTTTGTGTCTGCATTAACATGGGACAGTGACACGTATTTTTAGATTTTATTTATTTATTTATTTATTCAAAAAATCACATGTCCTCTATTCACGCACACAGAAATAGCAACAACAAATGGGGGGGAAATGGCTTGTACCTAACGAACCTAGCACTAGACTGGCATTAACCAGCTAATTATGCTCATGAAAATCTCAGCCGTATTGAGCTGTTGTGCTCTTTGCAGTATTGTGTTATATTTAGAGATCAGTGTATGAACAGTGCCAGTAAGTATTCTATCTGTGTTACATGTGGCTTAATATGATGACTGAGGATCTTTCACCCATTCTCTTACGAGTTCTGTGTGTTCAAAATTCCCCAGCTCAAAAGTGTTCTTCTTCTGTTCATCCCTGTTGAGAATTCCTGCTTGTTCATGATTGACTATAATGAAGTGACGCTCGAAGCCTTGCCATGCAGATAGGATGTTTTTGAGCTTGAGGTTTGGAAATGGCTTACTGTCAGTCTGACCATGTAGCACATTGCAGTGTGAGAGGAAATCACTGGAGGAAAATGGACAAAGGTAAAACCTGAAAAAAACCTTAAATATCTGCAGCGAGTTCATGTAAAAGAAACAACAATATGACAAAATAAACTGTGTACCTGACTTTTGACACAGTATTTCATTTAGCAAAAGACTAAAGGTTCAAACAACTAGAAGATGAATTGTAGATGCAGGATAAATGGTGGTGACCGCATCTGACTACCGTGCTAATGTTAGCCATCAATAATCTGGTTATATTAATAGCTATATTCAGTACAGAAGGCATATGTCGTAACTGTTCTATTCATTTATTGCTGTATTAAGCTAAAGTATTCAATGACCACATGTGTCTGTTTGCATTCTGTAGGTCAGTTTGTTTAGTGCTGTTCAGTTTGCATTACTGCTTATTTATATTTTTGGTCTTTACCGGATAGACTCTTTACTTTCCGTGTCATTCCCATTGATCTCTGTTTTATCCCTACATTTGGTTTAATTATTGGTGTTAAGCTGGATTCTTTACATGTTCTGCTTGGTCATTCACAAGACATAATGAATAGTTTGCAATCATGAGTTATTAACCTTTCATCATCACTATCCTGTTTTATGTGGAATATATCTTCAGAATTATTGGAACAAACAATATATACAATTGTTTAAATATTTGAGAATTTGAATTTGAGCAAACCTCAGCTGGTGTACAAACCAAGGAGCTTGAAATATTATTCATGGGGAAATGTTCTAAGTCTGTTACATATCACATGATGAGTCAGTGGTGTTATTCTCCGTACAGGAGAGGAACTACATGCTTAAACATACACTACCAGTCAAAAGTTTGGACACACCTTCTAGTTCAATGTTTTTTTCTTTATTTTTATTACTTAAAAGACACTTCATGTCTTAAAGTAATGATGGACTGTTGTTTCTCT
>JAQQZR010018253.1:0-22942 GCA_030068235.1 Notoglanidium macrostoma
AGTGAGTGAGTGTTTGTTCGTGTGCTAGTTTAGGTGAGTTAGTAAGTGAATGTTTGTTTGAGACCTAGTTTGGGTGAGTCAGTGAATGAGTGAGTGCATGAATCAGTAAGCCTGCAACTGAGTGAGTGAGTGAGTGTCTGAGTGAGAGTGTAAGTGAGTAGTCAGTGACTAAGTGTATTTGTTTGGGTGAGTGGGTGAGTGAGTGAGTGAGAGAATTGGGTGAGTGAGTGAATCAGTAAGTGAGTTATTGAGGTAGTATGTTATTGCTTGAGAGCGTGTTTAGGTGAGTGACTGAGTAAATCATCGGTCTTTACAGTTAAATTACTGTTTGTCACAGGCTGTGTGTTCTGAGCGTACCTGCTGATGTACTGCGCCAGTGAATCACCTGAGATTAAGGGCAGGTTACTGGGCATGTGTGTGTCAGTGGACAGCCAGTAGGAGTAGTCGTTTCGGGAGGCATAACGACACGTTTCATCCATATTACAGAAAAGGAAGGGCATGGTGGAGAACATCTGTAGACAGCTCCCCATAGAACCTTGGTGTAACACACACACGTATACATAAATGTTCATGCAGTATAGTACACACACACATACACAAGTACAAACAAGCACAAACGATAAAGATGTGTGTATTGCCATCATTTTATACAGACAGAAAGGGGAGAAAAAATTCAGTGAAGTGTCCGAGATGTGTCCCAAAAGCTGTCTAAAAGCATAAAGAGGAAAAAAACTGAATGCTATTCAAAGCTGGAGTTTTATTCATGTTCGAACTCCAATAGGTCAGCTTTAATTAACAGCTATACTTATAAATACATGTACATAAAGCCATCCCGAGCAAATAAACAAATTCATATAAACACTGAAACGCTGAGAGAAATGCATTAACCAGCCCAGAATGAATAAAGTTGCACCTGGCATGTTTTAGCATTGACACGAATTAATAACCTCGCAAAAATGTCTGACGATCTCTAAAGGCCAATTCAGACCAGATGCACTCCTAAAACATTTTTCTGTTTTTTGCTGTTGTTATGCGTCGCACCCGGCAATTATGCTTCCATTTAATTAGGGTTTCAATCCACACCAGCTGTGTTAGTGATTTCTGTTCTATAGTTATTATACGGTGCAAATGTTTTGGCACTCCCCAGAAAAAAAAGAAAAGAGGAAAGAAAGAAAAGAATACATAAAATCCCCATGCAGTTATACTCTACTGTGTAGTTTTGAATGTCTTGATGTGTATGTGCGTGTATGCCATACCAAGATCTTGGCCGTGTCCCCGTTTATTGCCGTTGATAAAAAGCAGGGAGTACCCGGAGTACACATTTCTGGATCCATTCGGGCAGTAGGGGATGTGTTGTGTCTGACTGTGCTTGGTGAACAGGAAGCTGGCCTGGTTGGGCACGCAGGATCCAGGTGGACCCCTGGAACCCTTCGGACCCTCAACACCAGTTAAACCCGATGCTCCTGAAACATTAAAAATGCATTAACACTTTACAGTAAACACCTGAACTCCTTATACACTGGAACGTAGCAAACATCGTCCTCGTTCATACTCTTTTTTTTTTTAAACCCTCTGTATTAATATTTTCAGTTAAACTTCAAGAAATAGAGTCAAGATAAATAGTTCTAGAATCAGTAATATCAGTAATATCAATAACAGACACGCTCCTACCTGGCAGCCCCGGTGATCCTCTGTCTCCTTTCTGTCCCGGTACACCTTGAGGCCCGATGGCGCCAGCTCGGCCGGGGGGTCCTTGAGAGCCAGGGACTCCTTGAGAGAAAAATGCCATGACTATGATATTTCAAATATAAATGATCATTCTGTAGTATTGTTTTACCTGAAGAAAAGATGTAGAATGGATCATTATTACTTGCGAAGAGGACATTTGCTTGCGAGTGTGTATTTCTGTCCATGTTCAGAATCTGAATCAGAGTGAAACTTATTCTTTTTCTAAAAAAGATAAATCCTGGCTGAGGGGTGTAGGAAAGAAAACTCTTTCAATTATTGGTGGGAAATTCGGCGACGGGAAGAAATGTAAACAAACAAGTGTTGGTAGAAATCGCCTAAGCAAAGAGAACAGGATTTGGTAATATTTAGTAACTAGTTTAAAACATTTTGCATCAAATCCTGCATTTATTTCTGCTTCTGCTTTGTTTGTCGGGTTAAATATCCAGAACACATGGTACATGTTCCGGCCTTTTGTGCCTCATGGCTCAGTTTAGCAGCTCACATCCACAAATAAAGCGCCAACCCATGCAAAATACATGGCATGTTCGGTTCGCATCTGGCAGTGATTGATTCGGGCTTGAATCTGTTCTTGCAGTTAGCAAGACCAAGCTATTTCAAATGAGATCTTCTCAGACCAGTTGAGTGTGATTGCTTGAGTGCGTTTCTCACTTAGATAAAGAAGGGGAGGACCCACAAGTGTTTGATTGAAATAGGATAAACCTTGCATATGTGAAAGCATTCAGGTGTGTATGTGTACCTGCTAGCCCTGAAGGTCCTGGGGGACCAGTTACTCCAGGAGGTCCTTGCTCTCCTGGTGCTCCAGGCAGACCACGCTCTCCATGAATAGGTATTTGTTGGTAATAAGCAACTTCCCCTGGTATACCTAAATAGATCAATAGTATCAGTAAACCTTCTATTTCAACTTGTTATGTTGCATATTGTCTTGTTTAGCTGACTAAACAAGGGGGGATAAAATCACTCATACCCTATGGAGTACAGCAATTATAACTTTTACAGCTTTGCACTGGTGAAAACTCTCACCTGCAGGTCCTTTGTGTCCTTTTAGTCCTCGAACTCCTGGTGGGCCAAATGAGCTACCAGTTCCTCTTTGACCTACATGCAGTCACAGGGCAGAAGGAAGCTTATTCAGGTGAACGTATTTTCAAGATGGGTTTAATGATAAATGAGTATGTACACTCTCAAAAGTGGAATAACAACAGACGGAATGGCTGAAAACTTAAAGCTTATCATAAAGTTTCATGGTGAAACTAGGTGTGTGCACTGGGACTGAGAGTCATAATCATGAGGTTTTTACTTTCATCTGGAGCTTGAAAGAAAAGCTGGCGCAAAGGGTTGCCAGATTTCAGCAAAATACATTACAAATACATCTTAAATGCCACAGTCTTCTTTTCCTCAGTTAACGATGGTGTGCACGCATTTCTAATTTATTTGTGGAGAAGTTGCTCCATATAACCCACATACTGCAGATCACACACTGTATCACTGTGCATGATGTCGTCTTGTTTTAAATTAATGATGATTCTACATAGAGAAAATAAAGTTCCGGTCTAGACCACTCCCAACTCTGCTTTAAAATCAAACACAAACACAGATCCAAATAGTTGGAAATACAGACACAAACAGACGTAGTTACCCCAAGCGTCTACGTATTTTCAGATGCTAATGTGTCAGATGCACATGATGTATTGTGCAAATTATTAAATCAATTACACTGCCTTGGAAGCATTCATGCAGCTGTACTTGGACACAAACAACAGGCCACATGTCTGTTCCAAAGAGACATTCAAACATGGTGAGAATAGTAATAAGGCAAATGCTAGAATGACTGCCGCTCGGGGTGCATGTCAGTGCACACTCCTTTAACAATAACAAAATTGGCAAATCCAAGGAGAAAGGGCTATACTTAGCATCTTACTATCCACTTAGTGTCAACAAGATCAGAATGGGAAAAGGGACAAGTGTGGTGTAGGTGGGACATATTATGTAACTTGGACAACCCATATCGGGCCATTTAATATCACAACTTTGCTGTTGGTACTCGCCAAGGAAACAGTAACGCTCGTCCAGTTTCCAAAGGAAATGTAGATCTTATAATACCTCCTTTCTGACCAGGTAAATCAGGCCAGAACATGGCTTCTGTATTTATCTTTATTCACCTGGCAGACATTTCAGGGGATTTAACAGACAGTCCTGGGGTTTAATCAAGGGTTTAACAGCTAATGGATCTTTGTTTGTTGTTATTATCATCATTTTTATTGTTATGGATTTACTGAAAAGATTTGCTCATGCATCATTTGTATTGCACAAATACAGAAGCACTTCCATCTCAAAAGTGGCTTTACTTTAATTCACATGGTTCTGTCAGTTTAGACTTTGAGACACTCCTTACCTTGGGGTCCATGCTCACCCTTTAGTCCTCTTTCTCCTTTGTCACCAGGGTAACCACTGATCCCAGGTTTACCCTGTAAATAAAACCAGTTACATTTCTGCTTGGCTGACAGGTGTAAGCTTTTCTTTTAATTATTTATCAGCGTATTACACTATTTATGATCTTCTCTCATCAGTCATGGATGCTCATCAACCAATTCTCAATGTAACTTTATCAATATTACAAAATAATATTTCTTCATGGTATTAATTAATGCCTTTACGTTGAACCTGAGTGGCACTTCTAAGCTATGTTTTGCAGGACCTACAATGTAGGATGACACCAAGTCAGTGCTGTTAGATTGAAATGTTTATCTTACTCACTGGAATCCCTTGTGGGCCAGTGTCTCCTGGATAACCACTTATTCCCTTTGCTCCGGAAATGCCAATGTTGCCCTTTTCTCCCTTAAGGCCTGGGCCATGTGGTCCTGGTGGACCAGATATCCCTTTGGGCCCTACACAAAGCAGCACAGAGGTGTGGTAAAGCAACAAAAACGATCTAGTCTAATGAGACATTACAGAAGTCGTTGATAAACAGATGCAGTCAGACGTTTACAAGACACAGACATGAATGTTAAAATTATACATACAGCACACGTAATATTTGGTTAAATGTTTTTTCCATTTTTTTTCTGATTTGTCCATTACACAATCAACATTGTCATGTTGAAACACCTAGTTGTGTCCAAGTTTCAACCTTCTAACTGATTGCGGTTCTGCTGAAGAGATCTGAGGTTCATTATTCCATCCACTTTGCAGCAGTTCCGCTGGCAGTAAAACAGCCCCAGAGCGAGATGCTACCACCACCATGCTGAACAGCTGCTACAGGGTTCCTCTGTTCCTCTGCTCATTGGGGTCAAACAACTCAATCTGTTTCTAATCTGATCATAAAACTTTCCCCCAGAAGGCTTTTTCTTTGTCCATGTGTTCAGCTGCAAACTTTAGTCGAGTTTGAAGGTGTGGATTTTGGAGCAGAAGCTTCTTTCTTGGACGGCAGCCTCCAAGTAAAACTCTCTTGACTGTAGACAGTGTTCCAACAGCTTCCAGTTCATGGCAGGCCTGTGCCTTGATGGTTCCTGGGTCGTTCCTGACTAAGTGAACTCTCAGCTGAGGGGGACAGTTTGGGTATTCTTCCAGGAAAGTGGCTTGGCAAAGTAGCTATACCTCCTAATAATTCATACTTCCTTACAGTTGTTTGAACTGATCATCTTGGAATTTGCAATTGTTTATAAATGGCTCCAACAGACATGTCTCAGTTCTGTGTTAATCTATGATCCTCTTTCTCAGATCTGCACTGAACTCCTTGTACTTTCCCATTTTACTGTGTGTTGGTCAATCCAATGAGCACTGTCAAACAAAGCTTTTTTATGCTGTACACAGAGAAGCTACCAGCTGTAGTCCTTCATCATCACTAACAGGAAGTTAAGAAGTTTCATTGTTTCACCTTGTAGTCCTGGTTGTCCATCAGGGCCTCGTTCTCCCTTGGTGCCATCCACACACAAACCCTGTGGACCAGGATTCCCAGGGGGTCCTTGTGGCCCTGATAAACCACGGGGCCCTGGGTCTCCCACTGGACCACATGGTCCTGGAGGTCCCATTTCCCCCATGGGTCCTGGTTCACCTTTATAACCTAAAAATGTCCAACAAAAGACAAGGTTATCAATTCAATCCCTCAGACATTCATGCTTCTAACCAGAAATTATAAATGAATTAAAAGTAATCAAACTTTCACACTTCACCGAGTGTTATTTGCTATTTATATAGCCTGTGGATTCCCTGTGAACAAAAAAGGTGGCTAGATATTCAGATATAACTAGAAATGTAGAAATCTTGTAATTTAACTTATATATGAAGGACACATGGAATTTAGGTTTCCCAGAATTGGAACGGCTTGCTGTTGTTCCACTTCTTATTTTAGATTTTGACCTTGTTCTGGTTTTGTTCCAGTCTCCATCCAGGTCCCGCCATTGTTTGATTGCCCATCATGTTCAGCCCTTACATAATTAGCCTACTTATTCTTTGTTATTTATACCTTTTGTTGTGAAGCCTTTCCAAGTGTGTCAGAACATTCTGAACGTTGTTTCCCTGAGTATGGTCTATGACGATATACTGACGTTAAGCACTTGCATCCTGCCACACACTACAATTTGATGCTGTCATTCTGCTAGCATTAGCTAGTTCATTATCTTAGCTATTTTCTCCTTGTTACACCTATGAATAAAACCAGATTATGAGCTAGAATAACAAAATATTTGAAGCCAATTTATAAATACAATAAATTATTATAACTTATTACAATTAGAAAAGTTAAGGGCTAGTGCTCCATCCACAAGAACACCATCCGCACATATAACAAACTCACCTACTTGGCATCATGAATTTCATTACAAAAGGAACATGAACACATAATCATCAAACATTTATGGTAAAAAAAAATGTGCATGTTAAAGTTGCATTGGTTATATGTGTTATGTTAGTTAGAAAGATATATTTGTAATGGACACTGACCTGGTGTACCACTGAAACCAGCTGGTCCTGGAGGTCCATATCCAGTAGCTATACAAGAACAAATTATTGTCACATGTACAGTATATAGTATGTGTACATATACACTCTAGGTTTTGTATGAACTGGTTGAATAATGCATTTGCTGCTATGGGGTGTTATAGCTACTCAAGGGAACAGAAAAAGTAGTGAGACAGATGGTAAAGGTTAAATATTCAAATATTATAAATATTCCTGACGAGATGAATTAGTCAATTCTAAAGACAACTGTATATTATGTGAGACTGTACCTTCCTTTTGCTTCAATGGAATGTTACTTAGATAACTCATGAATTAAATACTTGAATACTTGATTGCAAATTCACTTTAGTTAAGGACTCTTTCAAGAATTCACCAAAGGTTTTGAGTGCTTAGTGGCTTCCAGCTCCTTTAAATTTGCCCCTTCTCACTGTTCACTTTTTGTCTGTAGCTAGGACTATATATATATATCATCCTTTAAATTAATTTACAGGTGTAGTCAGAGGTGGAACAAGGCTGTTTTAATTAATTAAATTAATGCAATTTGTTTATGCAATTTATACCTCTGCCGAGGAGGTTATGTTTTTCGGTACGGCTTGTAAGCAGGATTGTACCAAACTGATTTAAATTAAACTTGGTGGCAGGGTGTCGAATGGGACATGGGGAAATCGATAACATTTTAGAGTGGATCTGAGTCACAAGGTGGCTCAACAAAATTATTTTTTCTTTCACTAATGTTAATGTTAACTAGTGACAAAACGTAGCCAGTGTAGAAATATGATAACTCCACTGGAGATATAGCCAGACATATAAAGTGGTTGTGGTTGCAGAGGTCTGGGCACTAGTGCTCTTTTAGTTAAATAATGTAATATGATGCACAAATGTACTATTTTGCATAGGCATTGCACTGATTTATTTATTTATTGTCATAAACAAAATGTAGCTTAAACAAACATTGTTCCTGGAAATATAATTTGTAGCTAGTGTATGGCTGTTAATGGAATTGTGGATTGATGTGTTGTTTGTTGTTATTTATCAAAAACAATAATTGTTTTATGATCCTGCATGTACATCTTTACCTCCTGCAGACCCTCTAACTCCAGCGGGTCCAGGAATGCCGTCCTTGCCCTGGTTTCCTTTTGGACCTTGAGGACCCGGATTGCCTGGTGACCCAGAACAACCTGAGATACAAAGAACAGAAGCTAAAAATGAGACTGACCTGCTAAACCTTTGAGCAAGCATTAAATAAACCCCTGTGGTTTAAAAATACCACTTTATAAATATACATTACTAGTTAATGTTTGGCCAGAATATTTTGAACATTAATAATGACCTGTGAATAGTTATAGGACCTGTAACTTTAATTGTATATATATAAACATCTACGCGAGTGCAGGGAACCATTAAGCATGTTAACTGAAGAGAGAACCTGGTGGGCCTACTGATCCCTCACAACCCGGGGGACCAGACAGTCCATCAACACCTGGTTCTCCAGGCAATCCTGGGGGTTCTGAGAGAAAGAGAAAGCGATACCCTCAACACCATGTTCAAATTTTGATTGGCCAAAAACACAACCTTTAAATAAACAAACGAATTCTGCATTAGAAGAGAGATATCAAGGCTCATAAAAAAGTGCCTGGTAATCCTGGTAGTCCTGTCTCTCCAACCTCTCCGGAACGCCCTTCTGATCCTGGAGCACCATCAGGGCCACACATTCCTCTTTCTCCTTTCTTTCCTTTAAGACCATGTATGCCTGGTTCACCCTGACAGAGAAAGAGAAAGCGTTTGATGTCTGGGATATAATTTATTTGGAAGAATTTAATTATAACTGTATATACATTACATGACAAGCCATTTTTTTTCACGTAACATCACCTAACATATGTCCTAAGTCTTGGAACTTGAGACATAAGCGAGACAGTATGAATTTCTTTAACTAATTAAGTATCATTTCAAGATTTTACACCAGGAAGTTGTCACTCAAGTAAGAAATAAACACTTGGTCCATGCTGTAAAAGGAAAATAAAGCAATAGCAGGGTGGTGAGGAACTGTTAGAAAGCGCTGACACTGGAGACTCCTTCCATATGTTAATAGTCTCCTCACAGAAAAGTTCATCATATCAACAATAATACAGTTTTCTTTGTTAAATACCTTTTTTTGTTAATAATCTGTTTATAAACCTTAGATTATGTGGAATGTCTGCCATAAAAATTCATGTAAATGAGCTGTTCCTATAGAAACAATTACATGTTACATATACAGATTACATATTACATTGTAGTAATAATTCATGGATCAATTCTAAAAAAAATCATATAAAAACTGTATACAATCTTGGAACCTGGACACTGCGGCGAAACCATGAGCCACTAACGGGCCAATACCAAGAAGAGGAAGAATTGTGCCAAATAAGTATTGAAATGAATATAGTTTTACTTTAAATAGAATCCAGGTTTTAAGTTATTATTATTATATGAATGTTTAATTAGAAAATTGAAATCGTTTGGAGTCATTCAGTGTTGGAAGCGTAAGTATTTACATGGGGAAGGTTACGCGTATTCAGAGTCAGGTTATGCAGCAGCTTTCTCATTTTCTGAGCGTGCCTTTAAGACTAAGGCAAATCCTCAACTTAAACACTGTCTCCTCTCTTATCCTCCATAAAAAAACAAAAAAACAAACATTCCCTTCACTTTAAATGGAGGATCATGTTAATTAACCATTACATTTATGCACTATTTTAATCGTGTTCTATTTATTTAGCACTATCAATGCATAACACAGCTCTGAATATGACCCTTTGTGTGCAATGTTAATTTGATACAATATTTTTTTTATCTGATCTCCTGATGAGTAAAAATAATTCCAGAGTCTACTAAAGGAAGTGGTAAGTGCACCTTCTCTCCATTGAGTCCTTGCACTCCTGGTCCAGGAAGACTTGGTTCACCTTTGACCCCTTTTGGGCCATTTGCTCCTGGAGTACCAGGGTCTCCTGCTGGTCCAGAGAGACCAGGTGCCCCCTTGTCACCTTTGGAACCTGGACACCAAAAAGTAAGAGAAACTGATATTGGAGATGAAGTGACTGTGGCTTGCTTTGATTTGGAAGTAGGCAAGCACAAGCTTGACTACAAGTGTATATGCATGTGTGTGTGTGTGTGTGTGTGTGTGTGTTACCTGGCAGACCAGAAGGTCCATCTACTCCAGCACAGCCATGGACTCCAGGTTCACCTGGAAAGCCTTCCAGGCCTCGTTCTCCAGGAGGACCTGTGGAGAAAGTAAAATTGTACGGATGTAACGATACACTCCGGTCATGATTTAATTCAATACTGGCTTCACAATATGATTTGATTCTTAGAATATTTTGAACTAAATTTGAATAATGAAAAATGATGACTGAAAAGAATACTTTTTAATTTCTGAAGGATAATGCAAAATGGGCATTTTTGTCTGTATAAAAATATATTATTTAGAATTTGCTATGAACAGAGGTTTAATATTGTAATCAAAATGGACTACAGGTTCACCTGTAAATAAATAAAATGAAAAGTTTAGTCAATAATTTGTAATAATTTGGCCAGAAAAAATGATAAACAGAAATAGAAATAGAGCTCCAAAGCCGGCCAGAGTGGCCATTTCCCGTGGTTTCTGTTGCTGTCTGAAAACTACTAAAAGCTTTTTTAACTTGTACAATGTAGTTGTGTAACTTTATAAAACATAAAGTGTGTTGGATGTTGCAATCTGCAACTATCTGGCTATCAGACTGAACAAGTGTGGATGATCTCGTGGTTCTCCATGAAAGAACAAGATCACGTGACCAGTGCGCTCTCTATATACTCTATGGTTTGTGCAGATTGGGACCTCTGGTGTTCAAACATGGCAACTGCATTGCATGCGTATTTAATAGAATGCTGATTTGTGAGGCGTAAAACGAACATGCCCATGATGCACATCGTAAAACATTGCGCTATTATGTATTATTATACCCCTAGAAAATAGCAATATCTTAAAACAATGGGTAATAATTAGAAATGAAATGAAATGTGAAATGATTAAGCTTGTCACCAGGCAATAACACGTAGTAATGCTCAGAAATTCGAAAGAAGATAGACAAAGGATAAAGCATGCAAGAACAGACAAGCAAAAGGCTGAGAGTCAGAGACGCAGTCAGTGGTCTTTGGTCCCTCATTTGACTGTTTTTTATACCCGGTGGCCCGGCGCTGCCTTGTAATCCATTTTTGCCACAGTTGCCAGGAGGTCCTTTGATTCCTTTGTCCCCTTTAAGCCCACTCTGGCCAAGAAAACCTAAAAATGACCAGAAATAAGGTTGAAGATCTCTTTTTCAGCATTTGCTTCCCTGGAACACATCAGAAGCATGAATCTGTGAATTTTCAAAATTAATTAGACGGTATGATTTCAGCTGTCTTTTAAAATGATTACTTTTTACACTACAGTATATGAGATGATCCCAATACAATACTCGGCTTGTGCGATAACATATTCTCCACCCCAGATTATACAGTCCATATGTTTAATATCCTCTAAAAATAGACCTGCTAGTAAAGAAAATGACTACATTCTGCTAACATTATCGATCAGCGCCTTCGGCAGCTATTATATCTAAACTTTTGCAAAAAATGGAGTCATAAACAGAACCATGCCCGCTGCATAATAGCAATATCATGCCAAAATGTTTTAAGAAAAATTTTTCTGCCCATGAGAATGCATGGTAGCTTTGCGACTCACCGTGCAATTGGCCAAGTATGTATCTCAACTCAGAAAGTCTGCTTTAGAGGACTATTATAGTCACCTTTGTCTCCGGGATCCCCAGGGTCACCGGGATTCAAGACATTATGTGGTTCTCCTTTAAGACCTGGATCCCCCTGGTCCCCTTTCAGGCCTTGAGGACCTCTGCATCCTGGTGCTCCATCAATGCCTGCACAGCCTAAGCAGAGGTGTCATAATCATTTCCAAGAATTTCACTTATCTTTTGAGCTTTTATTCTTGATTATTAGCATTGTCCTGATATCATCAATATCATCACAATGATGAGAAATAAAGTGTGCACAACTGTATGTATGTATGTGTGTATATGGGGGCATTACCTTTAGGCCCAGGTGGTCCAGGACTTCCAGGGTTTCCAGCAATTCCAGGATATCCGGGGCTCCCAGGAGGCCCGTCATTCCCTCGTCGACCTGAATGTTCAGAGTCATATATCAAAATCAGAACTAACCATAACCATATATTCCAGACAAATAATAATGTGAACTTATTATCAGTAGTATTTTGTGACAAAGTAAAATATGTGTGAGTGTGTGTGTGTTGTACAGGTATTTATTGAGTACCTGTTCCACCAGCCATGCCAATCTTCCCCTTACATCCCTTTAGTCCAGCTGGACCAGCTGGACCACGTTCTCCATTAAAACCAGGTGTCCCAAATGGGCCAGCACAACCAGGTAAACTTTGCCCCAGATCTCCGCGCTCTCCCTGAATGCCGTTCGGACCTCGACATCCTGAACAGAACAGTTTTTAGGTGTGCCATGCAGAAATTCTTCACAAGTGTCATATACTCAAATTTATGTACTATAGTTACCCATGTAATCACCCAAACTGAGTTGATGTGGGACTCATTAAAAATAACAATAAAAAATAAAAAAGTCACACTTTGGTGAGTTGGGCCCTTTGCAATACATACGTACTGTAAGTCTCAGTAATTTCCCATTCTTATGTATTTATCTGACATTCATGGATGAAAGTTCCTGCTGTGAAAGATCTCACCTGTAATTCCAGACATTCCTTTCTGACCTTGGACTCCATTGTTACCTGGCCTTCCAGGGGTACAGACTCCCACAGGACCAGTCACCCCAGGCGGTCCATCACATCCTGCAGCACCTGATGTCACCAATAGAAGGACAAATGAATAATATTCACACTTGGTTTGTTTTTACATTCCAAGTTGTATTCAATGGATCAGTAATGAACTTAGGGCTGTTCTTTAATAGACATTTTAGCATCTTCCTAGCTAGCAGTCCCCTTTACTCCCCTACATTTTTTGTCATTAGGGTTTAACTCTTAAGTGAATATCTTTTGCACATTTAGCATGAATCTTTTTCCTAGAAAGGTGCATATAGTGTCTCCATAAAGCTTAAAACATCTGTGTACCTTAAATCTATTTTTAAACGTACAGGATATTCACATTTCCAGGTGAACGATCCATATTAAAGCAAAACATGTACCCTTGGTGGTATCACCACAACGGCAAGTCAAAGGTAATTACTCAGTGCTATTTTTTGAGATTGTATCACACAACAGCTACCAAACAGGGAAAGAATGCATTTCTGTAGCCTAGCATAAGCATGTAATGCTCTTCAGAAAAGCTGAACACACTTGGAAGACAATGCTATCTACCCATTTAACTATTCCATGTGCTCATAGATGCGCATGATTGGCTAGGGTTACTCTGATTGACAGGGGAGAGATTAATGTAATCCATCAATTACGACTTCCTGCCACGTATGGCTGTGGCACTGTTAGGAAGCAAGCGAGCAATCTCCACGCGATACAGCAAATTCTTTTTTTGTGCACAGCTCAGGAGCCATGAGTATGGTGTGCTTGTGGTTCATTTTGTGGTCAATGCCTTGTGAAACCCAACTGGTCCCGGTCTTCACATTTGGATTAATGGCTTGCTATTGATTATGGAGCTGTAATGTTTTTATAAAAAACATCAGCAAACTGCAGTCCGGATGTGGACCAACAAAGTATTTCAGCATACAGAAGAGAGTCCTTGAAAAATACTGTAGCAAAGGGAATAAACGCATGAAAATATCAGCCGCAGTTCAACAATCTTTATACCTCTCTATATATTAATATTGCCACTTCTTACATTTGCTAGCAAGAATTAATCACTACTAACTTCACTTAAAAAAACTCTTGAGAACATCAGTTCCAATCATCTCTAAAATGCCCTACAATCACCAAAACCCCACAAACTCATTTCAGAAGAAACCCATCTATCACGAGCATCAAAAAGAGTCAGTGTGTGTGCTTGTGATTTGCACTTACCCTTAGGCCCTGGGCATCCATCTCTCCCTGGCTGTCCATGAACACCATGGCTTCCTGGGCAACCTGATTCACCATGAGGCCCAAGTGTCCCATCATCCCCTGGAGGCCCTCGCCTGCCAGTGGGCCCTGGAAGGCCACAACCATTATCGCCCTTATAAAAGCAAGTGGAGAAATAAGTGACCTGTTAGTGTCTGAATGTAATAATCTCAGGGAAGATGTGCTGACCTGGAAGTAGAATACACTGTGCATGTACGCATGAGACTACATCCCAAACTTTAAATGATTTATAAGATCAGGTACTTAAAGTAAACTGAATTGCTTTTAAATATCACAATCACTTAAGTAACCACTTTATCCTGCCCAATGATCCAGAACTAATCCCAGCAACATCAATAGTTCACCATGAACAGCCACATTCACACACTCGTAAAACCCTCCCCAACACACACACACACACTCTTAAATCTAGCCTAGGCAATCTATCGATCGATATCCTTGAGGAACATGGGAAAAACTAAAGAACCTGGAGAAATTCCACACAAACAGCAACCCAAGATCAGAATGGCACTTGAGACCCTGCAGCTGTGAAGAGGCAACACTACCCTCCACAGATTCTTCAGCTGTAATCTGAACATTGACTAATACCTTATTCTATGTAAATAATGTGTGAAGTCATCATCCTGACCTTAAGCCCTGGCATTCCACATTGTCCTATAGGTCCTGGGAAACCAGGTTCCCCGATTCCAGGTGGACCTTGACAACCTTGAAAGCCTTTTTCACCTGAAACAGTTTGAGACAGAGGTATGTTGATTAGTCAGGAGACACACTTGTAATCACAGGAATATCACAGGTATATTACATCACACACCCTAACCTTTACAACCACGAGGTCCTTGAAATCCTTCATATGACAGTCCTTTATTTCCTTTTACGCCACAAGGTCCTGGACGCCCACATAAGCCTTTGGCTCCCAGACACCCTAACGACCACGTTCAAATATACATAGAGAGAGAGACCGAGTGTGAAGCCAAATACTCTATAGAAAGATCATTAAAACAGTGTCTTATGATCATATTCCTCTCACCATGTCCATCCCTCCTCTCCATCAAACACTTAACTTACCTTTTTGCCCAGATAGACCTTTAGGGCCCTTTGCTCCACACATCCCTGGGTCTCCAGGTATTACGTACACCATACCAGGGTCACCTTTCTCACCTGTCACAGACATCCAAAATGCACTTACACTTCTTCCTACACAGCTTCTCTCATTAAAGTCTGACCCTCCTGCAGTTATGGTTGTTTGCACCTGTCTACAATATTTTCTGACAAATGTACTGGTTATACTAGTCAACTTTACTTGCAGTTACTAATAATGAGTGACAGTTTTGCACAAGCATCTTATATGTGCTCATTTAAATTAATGTTGCCTTTCTTTGTGATGGAAACTTCTTAACTGACCGCCATGATCCCAATTCTTACACACCCATGCTTTCACATATTTCCCTCATACCTGGATCTCCAGGATCCCCTTGCAGGCCATAAACACCAAGGGAGCCCTTCCTACCAGGATCCCCTGGTACTCCAACCCCAGGGCTGCCCTGAGCTCCCATTTTACCAGGCAATCCTGGTGATCCGTTTGATCCAGGGTCACCCCGGTCACCCTTATCACCAAAAGGACCCTGAAGGAAAATGAAACACAGATAGACAAATAAATATATATATATAAAAAAAAAAGCAACCATTTGCCAACAGGTTGCGATTGTTTTTAAATTTGTTCGGTCATTGATTTTTGAAATTTCACATGTTCTATCTGTGATCTTTTATTGCACAGAAACTGGATATTACAGAACGTTTGTAATGGTTGTGTCTGTTTGCATTGCCTGTATTTTACTGTTATAACAATGGTTGCTGCTTTCTTGGCCAGGTCACGCTTGAAAAAGGGATTTTAATCTCAATTTTTTACCTGGAGTTTTTACCTGCTTAAATAGAGGATGATGATGATGATGAACAGTCTAACTTTGGTTCTACATAAAGACATTATTCAATATTTTCCACTCTACCATAAGATTAAACTCATGCTTTAAAGTGATATATTCCAAAACATTCAAATTCAAGTATCTACTATAACCTCTATCTAAATTAATGCCAATATCAAAAATCTGCTCTGCGGACATCTGAGACCCATCCATACGGACCGGATTGCCCTTCTCTCCCTTTGGGCCTTTAAGTCCTGGGATTCCTGGTGGTCCATCCTGTCCACACTTCCCTGGGTACCCCTCAAATCCTGGGTCTCCTTGGTCCCCATCAGCCCCAGGTCCTATAATGCCAGGTTCTCCTTTTTGTCCCTCATCCCCTTGAGTGCCTGGAGCACCAAGGGAACCCTGCATTTTAGAATATTTATGTTAATATACAGTTTGTTTGAGTAATAAGGAATGATTATGCTAAAAAATGTCTAGATTTCTAATAAACTACCGGCGTGCCAGGATCACCTTCCTGCCCCTTAAAACCCATTGGTCCTCTGCTGCCAGGTTCTCCATTAACACCTGAACACAGGCAATAGAAGTACAACAGACATAGAAATTACATAAAATGGACCAGATCTATGATACATAGCATGACTCTCAATTTTTTGTCTTCTTTATTATTATATAAATCTGGAAAATCACTACAAATCAATACAAAACCACTGTGGCCTACACTCCCGGGCCAAAAAAATTAGGCAAACCTAATATTGCAAAACATTAATCTTTTAAAGGTCTCAACAAAAATGTCTGGGCAGAAAATGAACAAGAAGTAAAAAAGCGCTCCTGAGGCCTCTGCCTTCTTCTGCTGGTCGATGCTCGTTGCTGAAACTGTCGGGGGGAAAAGCTGGAAACAGGGAAGTTCACTTACACAGTCTTCTGGTACGCAAAGAGAAAATCAGGAAAAGATTGAAATATTTAAATGATATAAAATTGAAACTAACTTGTCTGGGGATTCAAAATGTTCCAAAATCTCTTCTGTTTGAAGACTTTAACATCGAGTGGAACAACATGGACTCTTCTTTCTGTACAAAGCCATCTGCAAGTTTACCCACAAGCCTTCAACATTTAAAGGGAAACAAGGGAAAAGCTGCACCACACCGATTTACTTTATCTATTTGTTTCATTCTTGCTCATTTTCCTGCCCAATGATTTGCTGTTGAGACCATTAAAAGCTTAATGTTTTGCAATATTGGCTTTGCCTCATTTTTTTGCCCAGGAGTGTACATTCTCTTCATCTAGTGCTACAGGCTACTCTGTACATTGGATTCAATCGCTCACTTATTAATTCTCTCTCTACCTGGATCTCCACGTGCACCACGTTTACCAGATGGCCCTAGAGGTCCATGTTTAGGGCCTGAAAAAGAGCACACTCTGCAGGTTTCTCCTTTCTCACCTGTAAATTAAACATAAAACATCACAGGCTTAGCCAAGTTGGGAAATTGTTTTCCAAAGTTATATAAAAATGTTCTGATGAAATATATATTCACTCTAATTTTAATCTCAACCCTATGGAACACCTTTGGGAGATTTTGGACCAATGTTTTAGAGGATAAACTTTGGTGAGATTCAAGTCAGGACCATGAAGTTCACAATTGACTGACTACTAAGCATGAACTGATCCAGAATCTGTGCAGATCACAATGTACTGCCACATTGGACCTCACCAAAGCTACACGTAGCCTCCAGATCTCAAACTAACTAAATACCTTTAGGAGGTTTCAGACCAGTATGTTTGAGAGTGCTCAGTTCCTGAGTGCTGCAACAGAAAACCAATAGCCCTATCATTGCGAGTTCAAATCCCGGTGATGCCACAGCTGCCTTTAGCCAGGAACTCAAAGAGCAAAACTGTCCTGTGATCTCAAGGAGTGAGTTGTGGCTTACACTCTCTCCCCAGTCACTTGCAGCAACACCGGCCAATCAAACGTGTCTGTGAGCTCAAGTGCCCTGAAGGGGATGGATAGTGCTATCCTTCGAGTGTGCTATGGCACCACACCATATTAAGACATTTTGGGTCCTCTTTAATTTGTCGCTCGACTAGTTTCTTTTCAGAAATCACAGCAGTGGATGGGTGGAGTTACGAAGGACACAGAATGGCACAAAAAGCCAGGAACAATAAAATCTTTGTGTCAGATCAGTATCAGCACAACTTGTGGCAGGTGAGGAGAACCAGTTAGGATACTGTATATTAACTGGAAAAGGGTGTTCACATGGGTTATGAACTTCTCTGTTGAGTGTTATGTGGGAACAATCATCCATTTCACCAGGTGGTTTATGGCTTTGCAGGCCTTCATAAAAAGCATAACTTTCTGACAAAGATGAGGAATCAAAACAGTGTTTGATGATGGTTCTCAATATTCTTGATACACTTTGGCAGGTAAGTATTTGCAACAGCACTTTTAAACTGAATAGCTATAAGTTACTCACCTACACTTGGAAGGTTTGAAGAAAATGATGCCACTGTTATCTGAGAGGTAAGTAGGATGTGACTTAAGGACTGTAATCTCTCTCACCTTCACATGGAGTTTCTGGGACTTTTTAAATAAAAGAGCAAGCCTAGTTCTTCATTAATACACTATATGGCCAAAGGTTTGTGAACACTTCACACCCATAAGTGATTTCTGAACATCCCGTTCCAGATGTAGTCCCCTTTGCTGTTATAATAACCACCATTTTTGAAAGGGAAGACTTTCAACCAGATTTTGGAAATTATCTAGATATCTTGTGCTCTCTTATTTATAGAATGACCTAAATTATTCATTTAGTTAAAATTTGTGTCATGTTTTGGTATAAGTATAAAATTAGTGACCACAAACCCATGTGTTTGGTGAGTTTTTGAGTCTCAAATGATCCTGGTTACTGTTTTTCAGGGTAATCTACACCTTCAGTCCTGTATAGTTTTAATAAACTTAAAATAATAATTTCTAGCATTGTCAATAACATTTTTTCCACATTCACACAATGCTGACTAGCCATGTCTTTCAACGCAATCCATACAATTTAATAATAAACGAACCATAAAGGTACAATCTGGAGACTCTTACCTTTGTCCCCAGGTCCCCCCTTTTCACCATCAAGCCCTTGAATGCCATTGTGTCCTCTCAATCCTGATGGGCCCTGACGTTTATGAATTCCTGTAGATCACGCACTGAAGTTTAGATGCATGGTAATTTTCTAAATTGTCAAACGTGGAATTAAATATATGCCATAAATACACAGTTTGGCATCCTTGGAGTAAAATATTTTATTAATGGTACTAAATGTACCATCCAGAAAGCCATGTTAAGCATCTCATACGGCTGAGTCTGAACACGGAGAACTTTCCTCACATGCATGCTTTGCACCTAGCTTTTAAACATAAGTTGCCAACTATGAATACAATTCATAGAGAACACTGGAGGGAGGTAGATGTTGGAAAAAATATTTTGTACAGTGAAGACTGGTGTAGCTTGCCAGTTTGATTGTTTACCTGGTAGTCCTTTAGGACCAGGGTCACCTCTAGATCCACGTTTTCCCTGAGGTCCATCAGGTCCCATTGGTCCGACCACTCGATATGCTGGTTCTCCCTTTTCGCCCTTAATTCCACTAAGGCCTGGGGGACCAGGCTCTCCAGGGTTCCCAGGTATACCTGGTACTGGTTAGAGAGAAAAAAATGCATGGTTTATAGTTTGTGTGTTGGGTCTAAAGGAATTACAAACCTCCCAATGATATACCTATTTAATACATAGTGCTTAGTGAATTAGTAACGGTAGAAACACATAAATCGAGAGAATGTTTACTTGTAATGCCTGATTGTCCAGGAAAGCCACTTAGACCTATTAAAAAGACACAATAACTCTACAGTCAGTAGTCTCATAATATATAAAGCTACACTAGATAATGTAGTCACAGAGTAATTACATTAAGGTAAAGTTTTATTTGTAGATTGTCATCACCTTACCTTGGATTCCTTTGGGGCCAGGAGGTCCAGGGATGCCCTGATTTCCTCTAAGGCCTTGCTTAGGTGTATTGCCTGGAAGACACTATACAAGGAGAGATAAACCACTGTTTGTTTCGGAATTCTGTCTTGTTTACTGGTCCTTGCACTGACTATTGTGTAAATATCTGTAAAGCTCAATGTTCATTTTGGCAATGTTCAGTCAAGTACATCTGCAGTGCCTTGCATAAGTATTCACACCCTGAACTTTTTCCGACAACCCTGAGCAGTTTCCCAGTCTCTGCTGATGAAAAGTATCTGCGCAGCACAATGCTACCACCACCATGCTTCACTGTAGGGATGGTATTCTCAGGGGGATCATCTCTCCAGTTTGTTCTCTGGTTCACTGTGGACAAAATGAAATTTTCTGTCCCTTAACACTTAGTCTTCATGTTGCTGTTTAAGAACGGTTCAAAGAAATAACTGAAAGCCCAATATTTCCTTGACATTCATGTCCATGATGACATTCATATCTGTATGCTATTTCTGTATACATTTCCAAATCTTTTCAAATTATAATCCTCCCCCCCAACAGTTAAATATTAGGGGTTTACATTCATACCATTAAATAAGTTCCATCTTAGTCCATTTGAGTTCCTGGTAACAATACAAAACCTGAAAAAGTTCAAGGGACGAGTGAATACTTATGCAAGGCACTGTGAATTTAGCAACACATTCACCCACAACCATGCATGGTGTTGGAACACTAATCACATTTCTGCCAGCTGTATTGATTATTAATTATTACTGATATTTAACTCGGTGGATGATAGTGGTTTTTAATGGCTGAGAAATACTGAAAGAAATATTAAAGTTGAAACACCTTGACCAAATAAAAGCATTTGTATGATACATTATCATTAATAATAAATAAGACATTAATCAAGGTGGAACTCCATGTAGCGTTTAAGCTTTATATTAGTTTTCAGCTGCTGGTGTTTGGAAACTGACTCACTTGTCCTGTAGGACCATCGTTACCACGGTCACCTTTCTGCCCCTGCACACACACACACACACACACACACACACTCAATTGTATTGATTGTATTATGTTGTATTAATGCAATAACACTGAAGTACAGTGAAATGTCAGCACAGAACGGTGCAATTCAACTACAACACATTACAGTACAACTGTAGCATAGTACATGATGACTGTAGCATGGTGCAGTCAGTGAAGTATCATTGCAATATGGTGCATTACAAGTGAGTATGGTGCAGTATTCCTGTAGTATAGTGCAGCATACCTTTAGTAGGGTGCAGTATCCCTGTAGTACGCTGCAATGCAACTGCAATATATACTATAGTATGGTACAGCAATATAACCTATAGTATGGTGTAGTGCATCTAGAGTATGGTGAAATATAACTGCAATATGGTGCAGTATAACTATGGTACAGTGCTGTACAATTATAGTATGGTGCAATACCACTATAGTACAGTGAGGTATAAATGCAGTATGGTGCAGTATAACTATGGTACAGTGCTGTACAATTATAGTATGGTGCAGTATCCATATAGCATGCTGCAAAACAACTGCACTATGGTGCTGTATTACCACTGTTATCACTGCAGTACAGCTCAGTATGACTGCAGTACAGTGCAGTATTACCGTAGAATGGCACAATACAACCACAATATGCTACAGTATGGTGCAGGGCAACTATAGTATGTTGGAGTATCACTGCAGTATTGTACAGTACATTTTTGGACAATGTATTGTTCGTATAAAAAGATGTAATGTGTTATCTAATGAAGATGACAATAGTTTACTGACCTTTGAACCAGGGGCCCCAGAAAGTCCTTTATATCCCCTGTCTCCAGGAGAGCCCTGGGAACAGTAAAAATAAATAAATAAATATAAAAATAAAAACCAGGAAATACGCAATACTGGTATATTTCTATTTACCTTTTAGTAGAGCAAGATGTATATATTGGTTTTAGGCAGTACTATATTATATTAAATTTTCATTAATGTAGATTCTTTTTAAAAAAAATGTATTCAAATTTAATTTAATTTAATGTTACCAATTTTAAATTTCGTTCTTGCTATTCATCAGTTTTACTTGGCGATTTGAACTATGCTTTTGGTTTTGGATCTCTCTTTTTCATTTTCATTCGCATTTCCTGAAAAGAGTAAAGGGCAAAATAGCAAAGACTGACAATAACAAATAGTACATTAATATATAAGGTGTGTAGCAGAAATGGTGATTCCTCTTTTCAGAGGTACTTACATTAGGACCATACTCTCCCTTAAACCCATCCAGTCCAGCTTCTCCCTTAGAATCAAAAGCAAAACTAATAACGATCAAAACATAAACAATTATGCATTCATAATAGACTCTTATACATACATTGAATCAGATTGATGAACTGAATCATGCAGAAGAGAAAAGAAGTGAGAAACATTCTGAATAATAATCTGAATGATTTACCAGAGGTCCTGGGTCTCCTAGGCATCCTTTCTCTCCTTTAGGGCCAAACGATCCCAACAGCCCCTTGAAACAACAAATAAGTATTTTATGAAACAAAATCATTTAATATATTAACAACCAGCAAAGCCCCCGTCATCATGACCTCATGATATCATGAAATTTGATTAGTTAGCGGAAATGTAGAACACTGCTCCAAATTCATTTACGTTAATTACATCTTACATCATGTGTTTTCAGTGCAAAATTAACACAAATGAATGAAGCAGAAGCACTTCTACTTTACTGAACTGTACAGAACAGACTCAGTCTGTGGAACGGGGGGACGATGTCACCAAACCTGCAAAAGTCAAGTAAAGAGTCTCAAACATTAGCATATGAGCTAAGTACAAGGAAAAAGTGAACATTGTAGAGATATGGAGATTAGAAAGAGTTTTTCTTCCTTTTGCATGTGTATGAACCAGAAGTAGGGTTCTAGCAGTTTAAAGTCTGGTTTCTCACAAAAACGTAACAAAAGAAGAAAATTACATTTAAATTTAATCAGCCTCGTCTAACTGGCAGAGGAGGAGGCGTTGCAGTTGTTTATGATGATAAACTAGGCATCACATAATAACCTGGACATAAATTTTATGCTTTTGAGATTCTCTATACTAACATATATGTATATGTATGCCAATAATAATAAGTCTGTCCAGTCGTTTCCACTAATTATTATTTACAGACCCCCAGGGCCATATTCTGAATTCCTGTGTGAATT
>JAQQZR010018396.1:0-22907 GCA_030068235.1 Notoglanidium macrostoma
GCCCAGGCTGCACAAACCGTTGTTGATAAGTCACTTACGGGAGCGAAAATGTTTGGATACAAATATAAGAAAAAATCTTGACAAAACAGAAGATTTCTCTGAAACGGTACATGATGGGTAAATTTTGATGTGATATTTGTGATCAGCACCAAAAAATCTATAAGAAACACCCAACAGTGTTGGAAGAAGCAAAAACTTTGTTGTGCAGTGCTATCAGCATATACATCTAGTGGCAGCAAAAGACAACAACAAAGGCTTAACAGAATCCAATAAACTGTTATTTTGGTTACCTCTAGCCAGTACTTGAGGCTGGGCAGCAGCTAATGATGTAGCAAAAGCAGCTTGGTTCTCAGGTATTTTCTCAGAATTAGGCTCTTTGCACTTGGCTGTTGTCAAAGGCGAAGGCAAAAACTGCTTAGGGAGGCCTTTAAAGAACCAGGCCCCAGATCGCTTCCATACCTTAGATGGATATGTGAAACAGACAAAATTAGGAAATGACATATCAAACCTGAAATATGAGATCAGAGTGTTTCACATAAATTGACAACAACTCTCAAGTTAGTTAGCTCTAAGTAATTCACAGTATTCTTTAAAGAGCATTCTTTGTCTTGTGTTTGTCTTTTACAATTTTTGGGACAAATCCTATGTATGGAAGTCAATAAACCTCTCCTTTACCTCGCGCTGTTCACTACAGATCTTGCACAACCAAACAGACTGTGGTCGGCTGCTAATCTGCATTCCACATTTGGTGCACATATTCTGTAGAAAAACATATATTTCATTAAGAACAATCATACAAAATACCAAGTACCATTATAGCTGTTACCTAGAATTTGTTGTTTTGCCTTCTGCCAAACAGTACAAACAAATGGATGCAGTTGATCCACTGCAAAATAAATTAGAGAAAGAAAATATCTACCATGTCGAATTTATGCTAATTAGGCACTTTTTATTGGCAATTATTGACTGACAATCCATGCTTTAGATCCATGTGATACAGCAAGAGAAGCATATTATAGCCATGGCCAAAAGTTTCGAAAATGACACAAGTATTGGTTCTCACAAAATTTGCTGTTTCAGTGTTTTTAGATCTTATTGTCAGATGTTTCTGTGGTATACTGAAATATAATTACAAGCATTTCATAAGTGTCAAAGGCTTTTATTGACAATTACATTAAGTTTATGCAAAGAGTCAATATTTGCAGTGCTGGCCCTTCTTTTTCAAGACCTCTGCAATTCGCACTGGCATGCTGTAAATCAACTTCTGGGCCAAATCCTGCCTGATGGCAACCCATTCTTGCATAATCAATGCTTGGAGTTTGTCAGAATTTGTGGGTTTTTGTTTGTCCACCTGCCTCCTGAGGATTGACCACAAATTCTCAATGGGATTAAGGTCTGGGGAGTTTCCTGGCTATGGACACAAAATTTTTATTTTTTTTGTTCCCCAAGCCACATAATTATCACTTTTACCTTATGGCGTGGTGCTCCATCACGCTGGAAAAAGCACTGTTTGTCACCAAACTGTTCTTGGGAGAAGTTGCTCTAGGAGGATGTTTTGGTACCATTCTTTATTCATGGCTGTGCTCTTAGGCAAAATTGTGAGTGAGGCCACTTAGCCACTTGGCTGAGAAGGAATCCCACACATGAATGGTCTCAGGATGCTTTACTGTTGGCATGACACAGGACTGATGGTAGCACTCACCTTTTTTTCTCCGGACAATCTTTTTTCCGGATGCCTCAGACAATCGGAAAGGGGAATCATCAGAGAAAATGGCTTTGCACCAGTCCTCAGCAATCCAATTCCTGTACCTTTTGCAGAATATTAGTCTGTCCCTGATTTTTTTCTTGGGGAGAAGTGGCTTCTTTGCTGCCCTTCTTGACACCAGGCCACCCTCCAAAAGTCTTTTCCTCACTGTGCCTCACTCACACCTGCCTGCTGCCATTCCTGAGCAAGCTCTGCACTAGTGGTGCCCCGATCCTGCAGCTGAATCAACTATATGACAGGGTCCTGGTGCTTGATGGACTTTCTTGAGCACTCTGTAGCCTTCTTTACAACAATTTAACCTCTCTCCTTGAACTTCTTGAGGATCTGATAAATAGTTGATTTAGGTGCAATCTTACAAGCAGCAGTATCCTTGTCTGTGAAGCCCTTTTTGTGCAAAGCAATGATGACTGCATGTGTTTTCTAGCAGGTAACCATGGTTAACAGAGGAAGAACAATGATTTCAAGCACCAACCTCCTTTTAAAGCATCCAGTCTGTTATTCTAACTCAATCAGCATGACAGAGTGATCTCCAGCCTCATCCTTGTCAACACTCTCACCTGTGTTAACGAGAGAATCACTGAAATTATGTCAGCAGGTCCTTTTGTGGCAGGGTTGAAATGCAGTGGAAATGTTTTTTTGGGGATTAAGGTCATTTTCATGGCAAAGAGGGACTCTGCAATTAATTGCAATTCATCTGATCACTCTTCATAATATTCTGGAGTATATGCAAATTGCCATCATAAAAACTTGTGAAAATTATTATTTGTGTCATTCTCAAAACTTTTGGCCACAGCTATACAGTAAGACTAGCACATATTCAAAAAAGCTTTATTATATGTACTGAATAAAATTCTTATGTATTTACGTAACTATGAGATTAACTATATGCTACATGGTAAGAATAGCATATTAGTTATTATACTGCATAATAAGTGGGTTTATCATTATAATAAACGTATACTTAAATTATACTCTCACCAAAATCTTTATTAGGAACATTTTGCTAATACTGGGTAGGTCTCTGTTTGTCAGAGCATCCATTCCACAACATGTTTGAAAAATTCTTTTGAGATTCTGGTCCATGTTGACATGACAGCATCACACAATTCTCTAGATTTTTCAGGTGCACTTTTATGCTGCGACTCAAAGGCATTCTATTGAATTCAGATAAGGTGACTGGGAAAGCCAGTGAAGAACACTCATTGTCATGTTCATGAAACCAGTTTGTGACTTTTGCTTTGTGACATGGTGCATTATCATACTGGGAGTTGCCTTAGAAGATGGAAAAATTGAGGCTGTGAAGGGATGTTAGCAACAATACTCACTCAGTACCAGCCTGGACTGTTGACATAAGACAGGTTGAGTCCATGGACTTATGCTGTTAGCACCAAATTCTGACCATACCTTTTATGTGCTTCAGCAGAAATTGAGATTTATCTTAACAACTTCTATGCACGGTTTGACGTACAGATGTAACAGTGAGGAAGACCACCCATTCTCACAATGACCAGGTGATGTGAGGAAAACTCTTAGCAGAGTTAACCCATGGAAGGCTGCAGGACCAGATAACATCCCTGGGAGAGTGCTCAGAGAATGTGCAGACCAGCTGGCAGATGTTCTCACTGACATTTTCAACATCTCCCTGAGCACCGCTATCATTCCTAAGTGCTGCAAAGTCAGCACCATCGTTCCCATTCCAAAGAAGTCCTCAGTGTCCTGCCTCAATGACCCATCATGATGAATTGCTTCGAGAGGCTCGTCATGAGGCGCATCAAGACCCTGCTGTTCCCCTCACTGGTCCCCTTGCAGTTCGCCTATTGCCCCAACTGATCTACAGATAACACCATTGCCACCACCCTACATCTGGCCCTCACCCACCTGAACAATAAGGATACTTATGTACGCATGAGGGCCTGAACACCTCTCTCTGCAACTGGATCCTGACTGAGAGACGTCAGCCAGTCTGGATTGGGAAGAGTATCTCCAGCACTACCACACTGAGCACTGGGGCCCACCAGGGCTGTATGCTCAGTCCACTACTGTTCAATCTGCTGGCTCACAGTCGTGAACCTTCGTGCAGCAATGCACGAAGTCGTGCTGCAATGCACAGCTAAAAACTACATGATCAAGTTCGCCAATGACAAGACCGTGGTGGGTCTCATCAGCAAGAATGGTGAGTCAGCATACAGAGAGGAGGTGCAGCAGCTAACGGACTGGTGCAAATTGAACAACTTGTCTCTGAACGTGTACAAAAGAAAAGAGATGATTGTTGACTTCAGAAGAGCACGGAGTGACCACTCTCCATTGAACATCACAGGATCCTCTGTGGAGATTGTCAAGAGCACTAAATTCCTTGGTGTTCACATGGTGCAGAACCTCTCTTGGTCCCTCAACACAAGCTCCATAGCCAAGAAAGCCCAACAGAGTTTTTACTTCCTGCGAAGGCTGTGGAAAGCCCATCTCTCACCACCCATCCTCACCACCTTCTACAGAGGGACAACTGAGAGCATGCTGAGCAGCTGAATCATGTCAACATGTCTGGTATGGAAACTGCACCGTGCACCATGTGGGGCGCATACACATCACATGCTCTTCAGAGCAAATAGATGCGCTCTTTGAGGGAAGAATGTGCAAGAATGCTACTTTACTGGAACCAAAGTGTGTTTTAATCCATCTCTGTGTTTGTTAAGGGACCATAAGAATCAGTATTTTAACTCATGTGAATGTATTCTGCATATATAGTCATCCAGTCATTATGTGTATGCTAAATATTACTGATTTGCAAATGTCTAAAGAGTTCCTAATCGTGTTTGGTGTTGTTATGAAGCCAGTTCAGATCTGCTCAAGTTATAAATCAGTTACGTGTTGTTTTTATAGTTTTGGGAATTTTATATCAAAGCTGAAAGTTTGAACCACATGAAAACACATTCCTCCAGTGACCCCTTGCAAGAAAGATAAAGTTAAACCCATTGGCTCGACTGCTCTTTTGCATAATTACATGTGCCTGACCAGCCTGTTTCAAAAACCATTGTGCAAGCATGCAAACTTTGGAAGTTCAAGAGTTCGGGGGAGTGAGAGAGCTTGAGTTTGTCCAAGTTTCATCTTTGCCATCTGCATGAATCTCCATGGAGCTTCTTCTGACTAACTTAGCTAATATTCTTGCATAGTTTCATTACTTTAAGTTTAGTTATACCTCAGAGTGGCTCGCTGGGTTCTCAAGCATAACTGGTTAAGACAGTAACCCGATATTATATATCCATGTAATATTGTGTTATTTTGGGTCATTTCATTTCCACATTTCACTGATTTCACAATTGTTTTGTTTGTTTGTTAGTGTTTGTGTCTTAATTGTCTTGCAGTTTAGGAATAAATGTTTGTCCATGTGTTATACAGACTTGTGACTTTTGTTTACTTTTCTCACAATTGTCGGTCCCTAATTTGTTAGCTACCTAGGCTTTTAAATAAAATTTATCTTTGCTGTAAGTTACCATGAAGCTCATTTTAAATCCACAGTAAGAGGAGTTTTGCTACAGTATTATTACAAATACCTATCCATGACTATATTCACTGGACGAAATAGTTTTAGTTTAGGTTATGTAATAATGCTGTATTAATTAACTAACTGCCTCTTTTAAATCAGAGCCCTACAGTGCAGTACAATCCCTACAGTGCTGCTTCAGCTGGAATACAAATGATAGGTTTATATTATGCATTTGTTTTAATATATGTTTCTGTAGTAACAGCTCATTCACAGGGACTTGTATGACTTCCACATACAAGTATGACTTGTATGACGCTCCACATAATGTAAGGACATGTATGATCTTTCAGCTGTAATAAATACTGTGACGTCTGCGGCTATGCATTCCCACAGTCCAATTATAGCAAGCGCTCCGCCCCCTCTGAGTGAGCACTGCCGCGAGACACCGCCAAGCTGACAACGCCGACCACATCGACACAGAGTGGGGAGCAGGAAGCCAGGAAGCGGTCGCAGAGACGGGACTGGGAAACCCGGCACGGCTGGAGGCACATGATCATCTACCCTCCAACAGAAATTGGCCAGATATACAGGGGTGGAGGCGGTGAGGGCTGGATCAGAATCAGAATCAGCTTTATTGGCCAAGTATATGTACACATACAAGGAATTGGACTACGTTTTAACTTTGTTTTCGGTGTGCTTAAAAAGGATATATGTATGTACGTATATAGCTTTTTACAAAGAAACATTTGTGCATGTACAAGAAAGAAATATATATCTGTATATACATATCTACATGTATGTTGGAAATGTGCAAAAAAGGCAGGTTAAACTTTTTGAGTTGGCGCAGAAAGTACAACCTCTGCTGGGCCTTTTTAACAATTGTGTTTATGTTTGGTGCCCACTTCAGGACCTGGGAGATTGTGGATCCCAGAACCTAAAGGTTTCCACGGCAGACACACTGCTGTTGAGTAGTGTGAGAGGGGGCAATGCTGGGGGGCTCCTCCTGAAGTCCACTGTCATCTCCACAGTTTTTAGCATATTCAGCTCTAGGTTGTTCTGGCCGCACCAGAGGGCCAGCTGTTCGACCTCTAGTAGGTATACAGACTCGTCATTGTCCTTGATGAGGCCAATGACTGTCATATCGTCTGCAAACTTCAGAAGTTTAACAGACGGGTCTCCTGAGGTGCAGTAATTTGTGTAGAGGGAGAAGAGCAGAGGGGAGAGGACACATCCCTGGGGGGCGCCAGTGCTGACTGCCTGTGTGCTGGTTGTGATTTTTCCCAGCCTCACTGCTTCCTATCTGTCAGAAAGTTTGTGATCCACTGGCAGATGGGGGCTGGTACGGTGAGCCAAGTGAGTTAGGTGTGGAGGACTTCTGGAATGATATTGTTGAACACCGAGCTGATGTCCACAAACAGGATCCTAGCATATGTCCCTGGGGGAGGAACAGGAGCATGGCAGTGGGTGCTGGGTGAGTGCTGTGGTCGGTGATGGTGAGAGGTGTAAAAAAGGGTTTATCGAACCTGCAGTAAAACAAATTCAGGTTGTTGGCCAGTTGATGGTTCTCTGCAGTGTTGGGGGGATGGTTTCCTGTAGTTGGTGATGTCTTGCAGGCCTCTCCACACTGATGCGGGGTCATTCGCTGAAAACCTGTTTTCCAGCTTTTCCGTATAGCACCTCTTTTCTATTCTGATCTCCTTTGCCAGTGTGTTTCTGGCCTGGTTGTACAGGATTCTGTCCCCACTACTGTAGGCCTTCTCTTTAGCCTGATGAAGCTGCCTGAGTTTTGCTGTAAACCAGGGTTTACTGTTGTTGCATGTGTGGAAAGTTTTTGTAGGCACACACATATCCTCACAGAAAGAGAATAAGTAAGACAGTTAGAGAAAGCTGACGTGTGTGGTATACTGGCGTTCGTCTCTTATTGTCCTTTAGACTTCCCGTGAGAGCTTCGGGCTGGAACGCTACGGCTGTAGGAGGAATTCTTCTCTCATCCCCGCTGCGCCTTGCCGTCTCCCACGCTTGAACTCCGGCTGTCTTGAACATTTTGGTCTGCTGTGGAAGCTGAACTGCACCAACAGTAGCACTATTCCCGAGCACACTGCACTAACTTATTTCTTTTCTCAGAGCACCTCAGTACAAATTTTCATAATGTTAAAAATGTTGTTGGGTTAATAAATACTGTTCACAATTGAGAATTCGGTGTCTTCTCTCCTGGTTCATTGCTCACAATACACTAGAAAAAGGTGATTATCAAAGAAAAACTTCATTTATATGATGAAGTTGTCTGTTAAGAGAGATTTAGGCAACATTAGTGCAGAATTTGTCTTCTACTCAATGAAGTAAGGGGACATGCATCCCCTTAACACGCCTGACGGTGGTGCTATAATCCAGCATTTCATATTTTTGGCCTATACCTCTTGAACTCTTGAAGAATTATTTTTTTATTTCTGATTCCCTGTCTTAAGTTAGATTTTAGATTTTTTTACTAATTTGTAAAATATGATAAATTGCAAACTAGTCCTGAGATTTTTGTCATATATTTAATTTAATGAAAAAATACTCAGCAGAGTCTGAAATTCATTAATTATCAAAAACACTGACGTTTTTAAACAATATGGCACACACATGCCAATCAATTGTAGCGGGGCAGAGCAATTTATTTATTCAAACAGCTATAAATTATATATTTGATTAGTGTTTGATGCATTTGCATCAAAGTTAAATGTCAAGTTCAGGACAAAGTTGATTCTGAGGAGCTCTGCAATGTTTGGGTTTGATCATACGTAGAGCCGGATCTAAGTTCAAATAATTTTTCAGGAAGTCTGACTAAGCTGAAATTTGGTACACTACATTACTGTTTTAATCTGGCTTTTGATGACTACCTGAATTGTTTTTATGAATGTGAATCAGCTTTCAGCAGGCATTAAAAGCAGCAGGATTAACATAGAGCCATTATTCGGAAACTTGAATGGTTCGTCTTTGCTCATCTATTCACCGGCTAATAACTGATGCAACCTCATTCAAGTTTGCCACTGGGGAACATTATTCATAATTCATAATTTTTCTTACTAGTTTAAGCCATAACAGTTTACTTTTGGCACCAGAACCCTACCCAGTCATATTAAGAATAATTTATATAATATGAATAAAACCTATTTTTCCTAGAATCCCTGCCATATTTTCCCAAAGTTGGTGTCAAATTACCCAGAGCAGTCTACTCTTCAATAATTATTAAAAACAGATTCAGAACTACAAACAATAAGGCTGCCACATGCAAATCAATCATTTCATAGTGGCGCTTATTTTAGGGGCTAATTCTAAGAGTTTAGCCTACTCAAACAGATGTAATATGACATTTTAAATGGATTCACAAGAAAAAAAAAACCTCACAAAAGGATTCTTCAGCACTGCATTCTAAGGGTGTTTGCTAGGTTTGAGGTGTGGTCATCGATAAGGGGCAGGGTTAAATTCAAATAGCTGCTTATCAGGAACTGTAAGCAGATCTATAAATGGATCTCTAACTATGACAGAGTTACTCCAGAAATGTGCCCACTGTCAGCCAATCAGCTTTCAGCAAGCCTTTAACATGTTTATCTGTTACAATCACAAAACCTGATAAGTATGTTCATCTATCATCCGTTTACTGTTTTACAGTATGTACTGTAACTTGGCAAGAACTGGCCACTGGAAGCATGCTTTGTGAAGGCTGTTTGGGAAGTGCTGTTCTACAAAAAAGAAAATTCAACTATGCATCAGGCTGTACTGCAGCATGAATTATTTATTCGTTGAACAGAATACTTAGTTGCGTGTTACTCCTTGCTTAATGTACTCAATCAACATATCCAGAATGCTTTTTCTGAGCCATGTTTCTATAAAAAAATTAAAATAGATATGTTGTTAGGTTCTTCTGTTTTCTGTCTTGTGAATGGAAATTTAAAAGGAGATGGAAATTAGAGTCCAATGACTAGGATTAGTTTTTAGCCTAATACAGATCCTTGCCCTTTTGTGCAATTTTATTTTTGTCCTTACTAGTTATTGCGCTTCCTCTCCTGGCTAGCAGGCCTCAAGCTGTGGTCTCAGGCCTTTTGTAGGATATGTTTGCGTAGTCTCTCTAACAGTTCATTCTTCATGTGTTTTCCAACCTGTAGCACAGCTTGATCATGACACAGGAAACAAATTTTTCTAATGCATATGTATACTCATTGGTCACTTTTCCAGGAACACCTCAGTCATGCACTTATTTAATCAGCCAATCATGTGGCAGCATCACAATGCATAAAAGCAGATACAGGCCAAGAGCTTCAATTAATGTTCATGTCAGACTTCAGAAAACGTCTGATCTTTGTTACTTTTACTATGGCATGAATGTTGGTACCAGATGTATTTCAGAAATAAGGGTTTTCACACTCAGCAGTCTCTAGAGATTACAGAAAATGGTGCTAAAAACAAAAAATATCCTGTGAGCAGAAGGTCTGCATGCTGAAACATCTTGTTAATGCGAGAGACAAGAATGGCCAAGTGGTTTGAGCTGTGAAGAGGTCTACAATAACTCAAATAAGCACTCTTTACAACTATGGTGAGCACACACATCAAACTTGGAGGTGGATGGGCTACAACAGTAGAAGACCACTTCAGGTTCCACTCCTGTCAGCCATGAATCTGAAGCTATCATAGGCACAAACTCACACAAACTGGACAGTTGAAGACCAGGAGATTTTCATTTCTAATATTCAACTGTCCTGTTTCTGTGAGTCTCTCCCCATGATAGCCTCAGATTCCTGTTCTTGGCTAACAGAAGTGAAGTCTGATGTAATCTTTTGCTGTTGTAGCTCATCCTCAAGGTTTGATGTTTTGTGCACGCTGAGATGCTTTTCTGCTCAGTTGTAAAAAGTGATTGTTTGAGTCCTTCATGACAGTCTGTCTGATCTCTCTGACCTTTATTATCAACAAGGTCAGTCACAGAACTGTCAGTCACTCAATAGTTTTTGTTTTTTACACAATTCTGTGTAAACTCTAGTGTACAGGGATGGTGAGTGTATGAAGAAAGTATTAGGAAATAAAGACTTTAAATAACAATAGTGCAATATTTCTCAGACCCAAAAAGGTGTCTGCATGCTACTGTACTCCCATCTTGCATGTTTTTTTTTGTATATTTCATATTTATAAATTGACAATATTTAACAGTTAACAGTAAATGTATTATCATTCAATGGCTACATCCTTGTATGTGCATGGTTTATAAATGAGACCCATTGTTCTCTTCAAATGTACAGTATATGCCAAGAACAGTCTGTTAGTTTTGTAGAAACCATTTTTAACACAAGAAAAATAAATATATGCATACATCCAAGCATACCCATGTGCATAGACATGTGCACACATTAAAACTTTAACACAAAAGATGTCATGACCATATGATACTATAAAATCCCACTAGTAATGGCTGCCATCCACTTTACTTCATATCTCCTCATGCTCATTCCAGGCATTTTTGACCTGTCCTTCAAAGCTGGTAACAGTCTCATTGAATCAGCTGCAAGGTGCAAGTGTGGTGGAATGGATTGCTGTCATAATTTCACACATAACACTAAATATGAATGTGACTGGTGTGGTTTTTCTACTTGTATTAAAACCACATGCAGCTAGAAGTAAGCTGTCTGATTATGTAGTAACTCTGGATGGCCTTTCTGTTTCTCCCTATGCAGAAGTAAAAGACTTTGGTATGATTACACTGCACAACAAAGTTTTTGCTTCTTGAACACTGTTGGATGTTTCTTATAGATTTTTGTGTGCTGATCACGAATATCACATCAAAATTGATCAGGGTTCAAGCTTATAGAAGGCACTGCCCATGGCTAAAGAACCCCAAAGAGACTGGCTATCATGGTCAAGTTCTTGTTAAAGTTCAGTAAAGTCAAGGTACTGTATTGTCGATGACAGGGACATGACAGGGACACAGGCTTCAATTTTGCCAATGACCCCCAGTTTTTTCAGGGCTCAGGGCCTTGTCACTTGACACTTGCCTGTCAGGAAGAGGCACTTCAGTCAAAAGAACTACTCGTGTCCTTTGCTTTTGGGTTCCCTTCACCGAGGATGTTCATATGATGCATGTAATTGATCTCTTCCCCCTAAAAAGCAAAGGGCATAAGGATACTGCCATATTTAGACAATTTGCTCAAATGTGTGCTCCCATGAAGGATCAACCAAAGTCTATCCATCCCCATTAAGAAGCCAACCAAAACGACAGATCTGATGCTAGGAGCAAGGGATTCTAGTTCACATGCTACTAGAAGGACAGTGGTCCTCATCTGACAAATTTTAAGCCCATCTGTTGGACTGCATCACATCAGGGGGTCAGTCTGGGGAAGACTGCAGCTTCAGGGGAACTGCTAGGCAATGTGTGGCAAACATTATCTTACCTTACCAGTTAGGTAAACTGCTATGGGTGGCTCCTATGCTTGATGAAATGCTTCAGCTGTTAACAGTGACAGTAAGCCCCTCAAGGGTGGTTAAAAGAGATCTTGGAAATAGGTTCAGCCTACAGCTAACCCCAAATATCACATACAGGTCCTCATCCCAATGAGAAGGGCAGGAGCTCTGGAAGAAGTGTTTTTTTCCACAGAAATTGTAGGGCAGCTTGACTGGCTCTCATTTTCCTTTTACCTGTTTTTGTGCCACTGACACTCCTGAGTCATTCCCACAATATGGTGATGGTTTGGTGCATAAATCACCATGCCAGCAGGAGACTAAAGATGGTTCGCCATCTTACATGGAACATTGACAAGAAGACTCACAGAAAGTGTCTTGCTGACATGCTTGGGATGAGAAGGACAGAAATTCACAAGGTGAAATTTCACAAGGGCAGAAACTCACAAAACAATGCTGCTTTGATGCACTTAGTCACTTTTGAGCATACTTTGGTGTCTGTCTGCAGCAATTCTCAAGGCTTTCTAAATGTTTTTCTTTTATTTTTTTACTCTTACTGACACAGGTGTTACATACTTGAAGTTATTTCCACACTTTGGATAGACTATTTTAGTTCAACAAAGAACTAATTCTGAGTTCTATAATCTACACTATACATTATATCCTTTATCCACCAAACCAACCTGGTATCCAATGAGCAAATTTCCACTTTATGTTAAGTTGTCAGCCTTCTTTTCCTTACTTAGAGTGGTGTAGTCTGAACTGCTGTTCCTGTATACTAAAATTGAAAAACTATGGTTTGAGGCATGCTGGCTAATGTAGGGTTGTTAATTTGACTATGTGTACATGTGCCTTCCTTCACATAATGGTACTTTTTATGCCACAATCAGTTTGCTGGGTTTAAACAATTGGAGCTGACTGCCCTAGAAGAATTACAAACTTTGTATTTCCCTCAGAATCGCATGCTGTGCCAAAAATATCTAGCAATGTTCTGGCAATAGGCTGCACATGGTTTGTCCACCTAAAGGCTGTCTATCTGGTCTACTTGTTATAACAACACAATGAGGTCATGCACCAGAGCTGCTGGAGTTAATTTTGGTGAGCTGTACAGCTCTTTGCTCAACAAAAGTTGTTATTAATTGGGCTATATACATTAATTGGGCTATATACATAAAATTGTCTTAAAAATTACCCACCAGGTCAGCTCGAGGGGTAGTGGTCTAAGGAGTAAGCACAGGAGAGTGGTACTTATTGTTGAGGTAGCAGAACCAGGCACCTTGCCAACAGTTCTCCTTAGTGGGGCAAAACAGGGCCAAATATTCATCTAGCACAATGTCTATCAACACAGAATTTTTGGACCACTGGGAGAAGGGTTATCACCATCGACTAGAAGCCCAGATCTGTCACGACAGAACAATCCACATTCTCATGGATCCTAATGAGAGATAGTCCACTCCAGAGTCTGCACTGGGGCCTCTCCAGATATTATAAGATCAACATCTTCCCCCAATAGTGTGAATGTGATGATCTTATCCAAAAACCCTTACAGTCGGTCTGAGGGGGAGTTGGGTCCTCATGACCTACTTGCATAGGTTTTTCAGGTTTTGTAACACCATGCTGCCCACCACAGTTAAGAGGGGTGAAATAACACATTATTTTATGCACATTCTATGTACTCGGCGTAACAGCAAAGTTTCCCATTCATTAATCCAGAAACTTGGCATATCTCAAGAAGGTTCCAAAGGGAATGCTGGCCAATACTAATGCCATTTTATAGTATCATATGGTCACCATGTGTTAATGGTCTTGACAAGTGTGCACACAAAGATAGTATGCAGGTGTCATCTGGAGTTAACCTGAGATTTTATATTAATAAAACAATCCTAACCTTTTTACAGTCTTCACAGGCCACAAATTGGTTTACTAGGGCAGATAACTGCTCCCCACACAACAAGCAATGGGACAACCCATCCCCACACACAGTCTTCTTCAGGTTGTCCAAACGATTCATTAGACGCCTACCATGAACAGAAATAAAGAAATTATTTAATTACTTTTTCATATCAGTATTCTTTTTAGTATAAAAACAAATTGAGTGAAATTAAATACTTGACAAGTAATTACTATATGTCTAAGCATGGAAGCATCAGAACTTTTCATAGAGCATATAGAGCATCTTGTAGGCATAGTTATGGGTATGATTTGCATGAACAGTATAAAGCATTTTTTCACTTCTTACCCGATTCTCTCTTGCTCCATGGCCTCCATTTTTTCAGCCCGAGAAATCACATTGCTAATTATTTCCTTCTCTTCATCAGTCAGTTCTGAACCATGGCCAGATCCTGGCTGAGAGTGGACATCCCTCATGCCTTTCACAGTGTCTGTCATGGTGACCAACCAGTGGATCTCTATATCATTTGTAAATATAATGGACGCATGTTAATTGCCATTTACACAAGTAACACAATACTACAAGAAACAGAATGCACATAATTGTTATTATTATTATTATTATTATTATTATTATTATTATTATTATTATTCAGAAGCTGAGAATTAGAATTTACCAACAGATTCAGGACTGCGTAATGACCATAGGATTTGGTTGTTGCAGGACGACATTTATAACAACATAATCTGAAACAAAAATATGTCAAGAGGCTATCATACTTGACTTATGCTATAGGCTATGACCTACTGAAATTTTAGCTGTTGATAGTCAACATCTAAGCACTCCAAATTTCCAAATGAGGCAACAGAAAGATGTAGACTGGTCTGAAAGCCAATACCTCAGCAAAGATTAACTGACTACCAAAAAGTCAAATATAAAAATTCCATTAGTTGGTCAAACTGAACAAACGCATACATAACACTGCCATCTCACTTCTTTAATTTGCCTCATTTGTGAAGAGATTTAGCTCATTGATTCAAGTGTGTAATTCTTTTATTCACACCATTTGGAAATCAGACATTATACATTTTGAAAATAATAATTGGTGCAATTATGATGATTTCTGATAATTGTATAGACACAATATCAACATAGTCAGTTATGTAGCTAACTAGATAAAAGTGTAAATTAAACCTGTTCATGAAAAGGACTGAAAACTTTGGACTAAAAATATGACAGTGTTCACTTTCATAACTTAGGTTCAAATTTAATTTTTAAAAGAAATTCAACTGTATTTGATACAACAGGTGTAAAACTTTCCAAAACACTGTATTTCCATAAAGGTGATCTGGATATCAATAAATAAACAGCTTTCACTGGAAAATTCTACAGAGTTACTACAGACCAATAAATGCAGCAGGTTTGCCTATCTGCAACACTGTTCTTTTGATACTAGGTCTGGATCAGTCCTTGGCAGGAATTGTTGGAAAGTAAGTTTGGTATGCTTCTCAATTTCAGTGATGAATGGCTGTACTGCCATGAAGGAAGAAATTTGAAACAGAAAGAATGATGGAGTAAGCAGTAAGCAGGGAGGAAAACAAAGAAAATAAATCAATAACCTGTCCATGTACTTGTTAGCACCCAGTCAGAGACTTACACTTCCCTACAAAATATTGGAATTCTTTTGTTTTTGCTACACACTGAAGATATCTGGGTCCGAAATCAAAAGATAATAGCTCAAAGAGAGGCAATAGATCAGAATTTCAGCTTTCATTTTGTGTTGCTTATATCTAGCTGTTTTAAATAACTTAGAACATGGCGCCTTTGATGGTGGGCCACACAAGTTTAGTTGAGCAAAAGCATAGGAACAGATAATCTTAAAGTACATTAACGTAAATAGCACTTAATATTTGTGTGCATCCCTGTCTTGCTGCTTGATGAAATTGCTCAGAATTGGATTGGTTGCATTTGTCTGTAAATTGGCAGACAGAATATTTCTGTAATCTTCTGAATTCATTCTACTGCTATGAGTTATATCATCAATAAAACATCCTCAGCTACAGTCATGATGTATGTGGTATCCTTGAGTGATATGAAAAGAGATTAAAGTGTTAGGTATTTAAATCTAACAATTTTGAATGTTCACACAAAAACGGTTACAACATTTACAAAAAAGATGCTGCCTGGATGGTAAGCTAAAGCCTCAGGAATCATGCATCTCTGATTAGCATCATTTCTTAACATCCTCAACTCACACTGCCATGCTACCGATGCTTTAATCTCTTTGGATATCACTCAAAGATGCCACATTCATCATGACTGTAGCTGGGGAAAATCCACCTTCTTGAACACCATTCAACATTAAACGTTTAGATTTAACATATAACATTTACATTTAGATATAATATTTAGATTTAACATTTAACAATTAACATTTACATAGCAAGAACTAACATGAGGAAGTTTAACACTGTTTTTTGAACAAATTTATCTCTAAATGTATGAAAATTGTGCTAAATGATAGAAAAATTACACCTATAAAAATGTTGAACTGTTTTTGCAAACAGCGCCCCATAATTTAGAGTCCAAGACAACACTCGAATTCTTTGTTATGTTCCTCAGACCATTCCTGAACAATTTTTGCCATGTGACAGGGTGCATTATGCTGCTGAAAGAGGCCACTGCCATTATGGAATACTGTTGATATAAAGGGTATACTAGAAAGGATGCTCATAGTGTAGGTGCTTTCGGCAGTGGACAGGGGTCAGCATGGGCACTATGACCGATCTGAGCTATATAGCCCCATATGCAGCACATTGAGATGCACTGTGTGATCTGATCTTTCTATCATAGTCAGCATTAACTTATTTTTCTGCAATCTTGTCTGCAGTAGCACTGTGGGATTGGTCCACTCGCTCCCCACGCGCATCAATGGGAGCCTTGGGCACATGAACCTATCATTGGTTCACCAGTTATCTTTCTATCATGCATGCTAAACTACTCATACTACATGCTTCCACTCGTTACATGTAACTCTCATTTTCGCCATCGTTTAACCGAAGTGCACGGACGTGGTCACAGGGACGCCTGCCTAATCCATGGCAATGACTGTAAAACGAGTAAGCTATAATACGATGCACTGGCTATCAAGTGAGAAGTCAACACAATTAAAGTCAAATGCACCGTTTAATATCAAGCAAAAAAAAAAGTCAGTTCATGACAAACCACAGGCGACACGACTGATCAGAAATCATATTCAAACAGATTTTCTACCAGAAATTCAGCCGAAATGCGTGTTGTGTCAATGTGTTTGTATCCATTCGTGATTTAAACTAGTAAATTAACCTAATTTGCAGCATGTAAAGCAATTATAAATGACAATGTTTCATTTTCGATTTACTGATGCCAGTAATTGATGCCAGGTTTTTTTTATATATATATATATATTTAGTCAAATTTAGTACGCCTAGGTCTCGTTTAACCCTGTTTTTGTCAAATCTGACGATATTGGATTTTCTAATTTTGGCAGATCTAAATTTCTATGTATAATACGTATGCATTTCTCTCGAGGAGTAACTGTCTTATATTGGTGTTGCCTTGTCTTGCGCTCGAGCTGTGTGCCACTTGATGCATGAACTGCCATGACAACCCCATCACAAAACCCTATGTTCAGAAATTGATTTGGTGTCCTTACCTTAGGTCCCTGCCCACCTCTGACACAGGATGCCTGTAGACACAGCGTAATAATTCAGATTAGTCAAGACCGACGCGGGCGATAAAATCGGCGGTAGAGGAAAATAAACAGAAGGTTAACAGCCACGGTTAAAGATGCTGATTAGCGAAATACTGCAGAGCTAAACCGCATAGATCTGTTCAGATCTGACCAGGAGTCAGAAAATATACTCCACAAACACTACTCGACAACACAGTCAGAGCGCTCAGAGCCACTGTTTGTACGCCGCGCAACGCAAGACGTTCGTCAGCGACCGAAATAATCACGCCTAGGTAACAGCAGCGTTATTACGGCGTGTAAAAACAGCTACGCGCATTTACACGCAGTGGCGCAGTCAGGAATAAAATGTGGAGACGGGGGTGGGGGTGTCGGGGGATGAAATATAGTAAATAAAAATCACCACGGGATCTGTTTTGGGTGGATGTGAGGACAAGGTGTGATAACCTATCCATGATATATTGTGATACCAATCTTGCCTTAACATTAACGTTGCCATAAAATACCTTTATGGCAGTTCAGTTGAAAGTTATTAAAAATAAGGTGCCAGTAATGACATTTTGTCTTATAAAAGCATATCTGGACTTAATTTTCTGCTCCTGCAGTAAACACAAAGCTGTGTTAACTCAAATAATTTCTCTGCTTAGATACACGGGATCTATTTTTGACAACTTGGAATGCAAAGTCATTCAACAAGTTTACATTACATTTGGTATGTATTTTTTTTTTTTTTGGGTTTATGTCCAAGGATATTGTGTTGTAAATATAATGCTAAGATAGCTACAGAAACCTGTCAGGGTGCACATCCTGTTGTGTGCTTCTGTTTGGTGTTTATTTATTCTGTATATTCAGGTTATTGAAAGGAGTAGTGGAGCTCTTTACCAAAGTTTTACATCATGAATACATTTTCTTCAGTTCTTCTGTTCTCACTGATTTCTGTCATGCCCCACCTGCACCTGCACACACGCCGGAGAATTTGGACTACAATTTCCAATTCCCAATCTCTGAAAACCTGGCTGATGCTGATATGCACTCAGACAATGAAATGGACTATGAATCCCAAGAGCAAAGGTTTATAAACAATATGGCCGACATTCTTCCGCGTTCTTTCCGCTGGTGCTTCCAATTACACAAATGCACACCCAAGAACTCTTTTTAAAGATCCTCAGTTTGCTGTGTGCTTTGCAAAGCATTAGTTTAGTTCGTCTGTGTGTCTACTCTTGCCAAGCCTTTACATTGTGTTGCTGTTCTGGTATTTTAACCCTGCCTCTGTGTTTTTTGGATTTTGATCTCCTGAACTTTTGCCTGTTTAGTGATTCTGATATTGCCTGCTGATTTGCCACCCTCTGAGACTCCCTTTATGCTCAAGCCTGCCTTATCGGAGACGAGACAGGACAGGAGACTGGCCTGTTGAGGCCTGAGGTGTTTCTCAGATGGCAAAGAACGCATAGGGGAGGAATAGGTCCCAGTTACGTCCCTCTGCGTCAATGACCCGACGGGGCATGCACTTCAGAGTCCGGTTTAAGGATGGTAAACGGACATCCGCAGATGTTGAATCTGCAACAGCCGGCAAAGGTCTTTCATCAGCCGGGAGACGAATGGCATGCCTTAATCTGTCAGGATGTCTTTAGGGATCCTGGCGCAGCTGAAGAGAAGGATGAGCTCTCTCCCGATGATGTGGGAGGTTGCCTTCCGTAGGGGGATAGCTTCTGGGTAGGGTGTTGCATAGTCCACTATCACCAGGATGTACTCATGGCCTTGGGCAGACTTTGGAAGCGGCCCTACCAGATCCATGCCCACTCGTTCGAATGGGACTTGGATGATTGGAAGGGGAATGAGGGGCACCGGTGCCGGCTTATATAGGGAAGTACGTTGGCATTTGGCGCAGGCCTGCAGAACCTCTGCATCTCTGCAACCATTGCTGGCCAGTGGAAGTGATCCCGGATCCTCTCGACTGTGTTGTGTGCTCCCACATGGCCTCCCAATGGGTGAGCATGGGCCAGGTGCAAGATGGAGTTGGTCATAGACCAGGGGACCACCAGGAGGTCCGTTGGCTCACCACACCACTGGCAGTTGTAGTAGAGTAAACCATCGAGGATGTGGAAGTACATGGTGGGGAGCCAGCCTCCAAGGTGCAACTCCTTGTCGTCCACTTTTAGCAACTGGCTCCAGCAGTGCTTTAGGCATTTGTCTGCCTTCTGCTTCCTCCCGAAACTGCAATCCTTCGCCACCTGCTGACTGGCATTGCTGGGGGTCTGCGACGGGCAGTCCTCCTTCTTCTGGGTCTGGAGCTCTTCCTTTCCAACTCCTCTCCCTGTATTGCCTCCTGGAGGCCAGGCAAGTCTTGACCTATAAGGAGATGAACTGGGAGACCAGCGATTACTCCAGCTATGACAGGCCACTCACCTAGGTGAACCTCCATTGCCGGCACCTCATTGCACATCCCCATGGGCACACATTACCAGGACCTGCTCACAGGGAAGGGGGTGGCCGGTAGTGCTGAAGGCCGCACTAAGGTGATGCTGCTGCCAGTGTTGCAGACAGGTTTGTGCCAGCACTGGGTTGTCCATAATAGCTCATCTATTTTGGTGCGGGGCTCTCAGGCGTGGCAATACATCCGGTTGTGAAAGTTCGACTCACAGAGAGCCCTCAGCAGGCTAGGATTTCAGCCTTTAGAAGTGTGTAGTTTGTGGCCTCTTCTTCCATCAGCGCATGGTATGCGCGTTGAGCTACGCCTATGAGGAGCAGAGCAAGAAGCTGCGGTGATTCAGTGCTGGGCCGTCCTCTCGAAGGTGGCCAGATTTGCCTCCACGCCGTCGTTGCATGTCATTTTTGTGAGATGATGGAGCGCGTCCTGGCCAGGAGCGGGGGAGCAATGGCAGCTCCAGTGATCGGTAAAATCCCATCGGCTTGTCATGGAAAATCTGTACGGAGAAACCAGAAAACAAACACTCAGCATTACAGTCCGAGGTTGTACGCACTTACCCTCGTGTGTCGTCGCTTCCTTTTTAAAGTCCATCGCTGTGGGCTGGAGAGAGAATACTCATCTCTCCCCAGACGTGCTGGGTTTTGCTCCCCCGCCTCCGTTGTTCTGATGCCTCTACGGGGATGCTGGCGTTCCCATATGACATCATCTCCCTGGGAATTCCAGATGGGGAGGAGCGCTTGTCCATGCGGAAGAGCGGGGTGACATAGACACAAATGCCACAAAGCATTCTCTAATCTAAGCTCACACCTGCCGAACAGAATTATGATGTGGGAGACCAGATACTGCTAGCAGTTAAACTAACACTTGGGGATGGAGACATTGGCTAGATGAAGCACTTCATCCCTTTGTGGTATTAATGGATCACAAGAATCTGGAATACCTACATACCACAAAAAGGGTAAGTCCATAACAAGCCAATTGGGTTCTCTTCTTCACCCGGTTCTTCTTCACAAGTGTCATATCATCCCAGCTGAAAAAACACTACAACAGACTCTCAGTCACATATTCATCCTGGAAAAACATTCACAATAACCATGACAATACAAAAGTATGCAGATACAGGTCAAGAGCTTCATTTAATGTTCACATTAAATATCAGAATGAAGAAAAGGTGTGAACTCTGTGACTTTGGGCTGGCATGTGTATTTCAGAAAAACTGCTGAATCTCCTGGGAATTTAACACACAACAGTCTCTAGAGTTTACACATGGTGCGAAAAACAAAAACACTAAGTGAGCAACAGTTGTATTTATTGTATTGTTGATAAGAGAGGTCAGAGGGAAATGACCAGATTTGTTCAAGCTACCAGGAGGATATTTTAACTCGTACATACATTCATACATACACTCTTTACAACCATGAAGAGCAAAATAATATCTCAGAAAACCAAATCTTGTCAAATCTTCAATGTCAAATCTTAAAATAGATGAGCTGTAACAGTAGCATGCCACATCATGTTATCAGGCTATCATGGGCTATCATGGGCACAGGCTCACCGAAACTGGACAGTTTAATATGAGAAAAAAAATCTGGTCTTTTTTCTGTTTGGTTTTGGTGAGTCTGTGCCAGTGATAGCTTTAGATTTTTGTCATGGTTAATGTCACAGAGAATACATTTTTCCACATTCTTCTGTTTGCTGTGAACTTTAACTCCTTACTCTCAGATACATCATGCAGCTCTTCACCTGCATGACTGCATGATGTAGCTGCATGATTGTATGCATTGTTCTGCTGCCACATGATTGGCTGACTGGACACTTGCATAAATGTGCAGGTGTATAGGTGTTTTTCCTAATATGGTGTTTGAGCATGTGTGTGTGATAGATAAATATAGATATAGATAAAAAATAATATATAAAAATATATAAAAATTTGGGACACTATATAAAACATATATAAAAACAGAATGCAACGACTTGCAAATCCTTTTTGACCTATAATCAATTGAATACAATTCAAAGATATTTACTGTTTTACTGTAAACTTTATTGTTTGTTGTAAATATACTCTCATTATGAATTTGATGCCTGCACCACCTCCCTTTGTTCCATCACGTTTTCTTTTAGCAACACTCAGTAAGCGTTCGGCAAGTGAGAATAATGAATGTTGAAGTTTCAAAAGTGAAATGTTTCCCATTCTTTCTTGATTTACGACTTAAGATGCATAACAACCCAGGGACTCCGTTGACATATTTTGTGCTTTATAATGCACCATGCACTGGTCTGGACTGCAGGCAGGCCAGTCTACTACCCACACTCTTTTACTATGAATCCATGCTGTTGTAACACATGCAGAATGTGGCTTGGTATTGTCTTGCTGGAATAAGCAGGGATGTCCTTGAAAAAGACGTCACCTGGTTAGCAGCATATGTTGCTCCAAAACCTGTATGTAGATTTCAGCATTAATGGTGCCTTCACAGATGTGCAAGTTACCATGTCATGGGCACTAACCCACCCCCATACCATCACAAATGCTGTCTTTTAATCTTTGCACTGTAACAATCTGGATGGTCCTTTTCCTCTTTAACCTGAAGGACACAATGTCATTTTCCACACACTTTTCCTTCCCAGAGGAGCTTGAGTCCAGAGAAGAAGGTGGCATTTTTGAATGTTGTTAATATATGGCATTTGCTTTGCATTTGCTGATTCAGTGACAAACTGGGTTTACCAACAACGGTTTTCCGAAGTGTTCCTGAGCCCACATAATAATGTCCTTTTTTCATTCTTGACTTTCATTTAATGCAGTGCCACCTGAGGACTCAAAGGTCACAGGCATTTCATGTTGATTTTTGGTCTTGCCAAGTACAAAAGATTTCTCTGGATTCCTTGAATCTTTTGGTGATATCATGGATATGGGTATTATGGATTCTTGCAGCTGTATGTTGAGAAACTGTAATGTTGAGAAATTGTACCTTGGTGAACCTCACCCTATCCTTGCAAGTGAACAACTGTGTCCCTTTCTTACCACGTCATGATACTATCAACTGCTAATAATTAACCTGTTTACCTGTGGAATGTTCCAAATGACAAGATGGCGCAATGGAGCAATGACATGATCCTCGAAGCCTGGAATGTGCTCTAGAGCAAGATCCTCCCTTTCAGCCTTTGTGGGGAGCTCTGGAGCGGTTA
>JAQQZR010018653.1:0-22849 GCA_030068235.1 Notoglanidium macrostoma
CTTTTGTGAAGCTGCTTTGAGACAATGTCTGTTGTTAAAAGCGCTATACAAATAAAATTGAATTGAATTGAATTGTAATTGAGCTGAGTACCTCACTATACAGAGGAAGTTGCACACTTTTTTTTCAATTTAGAAAAAATTTGCAGTGGTTATTTTATGTAAACTTAACTTTATGATTGTAAATATTACAGAAATGAAACAAGTTAATCAAACCTACTATATGTTTTTCCTTTCTTATGATATTTTATTTTACTTATTTGCTTCATTCAACAAATAAATTAGGTATTAGGTAAAATAATTTCTGTAAATATACTTTTATATTTATCAATTGAGAATTTCTATAATCATAATAATAACAATAATACAATTTTAAATATATTCAATACCGATTGGACTCAGAATGGAAAGATTTCAAGTAGTATCTCAAAAGATCTTGCATCTTTATTCAGCAACAATACAATAAGAGCTTATTATACATTTACGCTTACATTTACCAGTTAAAACAATCTTTCTAGTACTGGGTGTTTGATAAAAGAGGTAAAGAAACCTTTCAACTTTTAATTCATATACCTCACTTACAAAAGAAGTGTGAAAGTGATTATTATGGAAACTTCATAATCACTGATTCAGTTAGTCCTGAAATGGCTGAGAATAACCCTGTTCTTGCAGTTTAGCTGTAACTGTAGGGCTGCATTTAAGACCTCAGTTTCCATTGGACCTTCAAAGAACAATGAAATGTAGAAAATATATATAATGTGCTGATCAATAATCAAATGTGGCTGTTTGTATCACTTAACATCAAACAAATTATGCATCTATATTATACTGCTGATTAACTATAATTTTGTCATGTACTGTAGGCTATTTTTAATGAAGTGTTCACAGAGTCACTGTCACTAAAATATGTAGATTTAGTACATTAGTACAAATCTATTTGGATGTTATTTACATGGCTTTTACCATGTAATTTTGCTTTATAGTTTATAAGCCAAGTTGTAACCAATAAATAGCATTCTCACATAGGTGCCCTTGCTGTGTTGATGGCATCTTCTGTGGACCTGTTTCAGCAGTAAGCAAACTGGAGAGGGTCTAGAGAATCTCCTTTGTTCTTCTGAATATGGCTCATGACTAACTTTTGAAAGCATCTCATCACAATTGGAGTCAGCAAAAACAGTTATTGATGGTTATTAAGACAGGTCATTGTGCTTTTCTTTGAGTGGGGCACAGTGGTTTATGTCTTATGACAGGTGGGTACTGAAGCTTGAGCTTGGGGAAGATTAAATATGACCATGAAGACATCAGCAAGCTCTGATGAACAGGCCCTTGGTATGCACTGAGGGAAGCTTTTTTGGGATATCTGCTCTTTGTGTGTTTATTCTTCTCAGAGTCTTAAGAGATTGCTATGAGATTGTGAGTGGAGGGTTGTGTGTAAAGGACTGTAAAAGGAAGGGTTACTGTGTGCAGTTCCTTGAGTGTTGATAGGGTCATTCTGGAGCCCAGATTTGGCCTGGATTACATTCTCGTCCTGTGCGGGGATGTGTCTGTTAACAGCCAGTATAAACACAGCAGGAAACTCTTTCAGCAGATAAAATGGTCTGCATTTCACTAACATCTGTTCTACATCAGATGAAAAGTGTTTGCTGGCAGTCTTTAAGTCTGAACATTACCTATTGTTGAGAAAGATGCAAATGGTGGAGCCCAGGCCATCAGGTTTCATCTGGGTGAGGTGCTTGATACAGTAGCTCACTGGACTAGTACACCTGTTCTCTGAGAACCTCATCACCATGGAGCCCCCATGCCTACAGAATCCTGAGGACTTTGGTGAGAAGCTCAGGTGGCTCTACCGAGCCTTCAAGAAAGAAGCAACCACTCCAGAGCCCCTTCCAGTGACTAAGACAGAGGCAACAAATCCAGAGCCCCCTCCAGTGGCCAAAAGGATGGCCAATGCTCCTGAGACACCTCCAGAGGCACAAAGGGAGGCCTTCATTTTAGAGTGCACTCCTGGTTTCAAAGATGATGTCATCACCCCTCTGACAGGCTTTGAAGATGATGTCATCACCACACCCAGGTCTGAGCATATTCTCATGCCTGAATTTATGCCTATGTCTAAATCCAAGTCCAAGTCCACGATTTAGTCTAAGTCCATTCTTGAGTCCATGTCTACATCTGAACCTAAGTCTGAGCCTACATCTGAGCTGGCAGTCCAGACTGAACAAATCTCCAAGCCAGTTCAAGCCTCAGAGGCTGTTTCATTTCAAGCCACAAAACATGTTCCAGATTCGCATTCCATTCCTGCTCAAGTTTCAAAGCCTATTCAAGTGTCACAGCTGGCCCATGCCTCCCAGTCATTCAGAGTCACAGAGCCAGTGCACGCTCTAGCCACAGTCACAGAGCAAACTACAGAGCCTGTTCTTGTTCAAGCCTCAAAGTCCTTTCCTGTCTCACAGCCTAGCCTCTACAGCCTCATGGCCTGTTCCAGTTGTTCCAGTTGCAACCTCCAAGGCCTCTAAGTTGGGTCCAGTCACAAAGCCAGTTCCAGTCACAGTCTCAGAGCCCGGTTCTCTTCCTGTTCCAATCACAGTCTCTGTGCCCACTCCAGTTTCAGTGTCCACAGTCTCTGAGCCGGTTCAAGCCTCAAAGCCCGTTCCAGTTACAGAGACTCTGGTCAAGGCACTTGTTCCTGTTTTCCAGCCAGTTCAAATCTCCACACCTGCTTATATCAAAGTCGAATCTCCACACTTGGCTAGAGTTCAAGCCAAACAACCTGCTACAGTTCAAGTCAGCAGGCAAGCTACAGTTCAACTCACAGAGCCTGCTCCTGTTCCGGTCACAGTCTTGGAGCATATCCTGGCTCCAGACTCCCCACTCAAGCCTGTTTCTACACCTGAGCCTGCTTCTAAATCTGTTCCAGTTCCTGTCATCAGGCCCTTTCTAGTTTTAGACAGTTTTACAGCTTTCAAGCTGGTTCTCATTATCTTATCAGTGCCATAGTATGGAAATTTGACAAGGAACATAAAAAAATGTTACCATATCCAGTCCGAGCTGAAAGTTCACCGGAGTGAACTTACATTCCCTCTCGCTTGAGAGAAAAACTGCTAACCAGTGCTCATACCTGGTCAGCCATTGGACCCCTAGACCATCATCACATTTATGAACTTTTTAAAGAGATATATTGGTAGCCAAACATGAACCAAGACATCAACAAACACATTACTGCCTGCCCCATATGTCTCCAAACTGAGGTTCCAGATATGACCTCCGGAAAGCCAAGGTCCATGCCTGAGCCCACGCCTGAGTCTGACCACACACAGGTGTATGTGTTCCAGCATAAATCCTTGCCTGAGTTTCTGCCTGAACCGACATTCATGCTCATTTTCAAGCCCTCAGCAAAGGGTTGGTGTGGTGGTATATAATGCTATGCCCAAGCCTGGAGCTCCAGGTCCTCCTAGATACAATCTCCTTGGGTGCTCCAGATCCTTTTGGGGAGGGGGGGGAGTTCTGATATGATCTTTCCCTCACTGTATGCACAGCGTGGTCTGTGACCTCTACCGCATGTAGCGTGCTCCAGATGATCTCCATTGCGCACAGTGCTACAGCATGCACCTCCAAGTTATGCCACGAACTACAACTTTGGACTACCGTTCCCAAATGTCTCCCAACCAAGATATCTGACACACTCCAGGGCTGAGTGTGAGCGTGTAGCTTGGATGCACCAGCATCCTATTAGCAGTCATGTGACACAGTATTAAAGGACTCTAAGTCGCACTTTGAGTTTGCAACACTTAGTCACGCAATTGTTTATGCTACTGCTAAGCCTTGTTTTGATTGCCATTCTGGTATTTGGTTCTGCTTTTGTACTTTGGATATTTGTTTCTGTTTTGCCTGTTCCACACTGTCTGCTGATCACCTTTTTTTTTATTACTACCAAATAATTACCACATTTTTAAAATTAATTTTAATTTAATTTATTTATATAGTGCTTTTAACAACAGACATTGTCACAAAGCAGCTTCACAGAAGTATATAGATTCAGAATATAAATTTATGAATCTATAAATGTATATATATATATATCCCTAATGAGCAAGCCTACGGCGACGGCAGCAAGGAAAAAAACTCCCTGAGATGAAAAAAGGAAGAAACCTTGAGAGGAATCAGACTCAAAAGGGAACCCATCCTCATTTGGGTCACACTGTATAGGCGATTACAACTAACACACTTTAGTAATAGGGTCAAGTTTTGAGTGTTCGTGGTGATCTGAGTTCTCTGCCATTGTAGCAGAATCACTCATGTCAACAGCAGTCCAACACCATATTTACAGTTCTAGGTGTATTTTGAGGCAGTTCATATGGTGCCATCCTCAACAGGAGCAAGTGGTTTCCAGGTGATGACTCCAACCAGGAGTAGGACACCAGGATGGATCAGGCAGGTCCGGAAAGCAGAAGGGGTCAGGATCACTGGAATCTCAGGAGTATCATGTGCAGCTTGACAGACAGAGAAAGAGAGGGGGGAGGGAGGGAGAGAGAGAGAGAGAGAAGGGAAAAGAGGAAAAGCAGATTGTTAGGTATGCTCATTGTCACCTAACGGTAAGGAACAGAGTATATCGTGCGCAGAGTGCAAGCAGGAACTGCAGCAAGGCTAGCAATGACAGCATAACTAAAAGGGAGAGCCAGAATGTAACCAGAATTTTACTTCTGCCTCTTACCTGCAGGTGTCCAGCCACACCCTGCCAACCTGACAGGCAGTATCTCCTACAATTTTTATCATGTTATAATTTGAAGCACAGACAGTAATGGCATTGGTGCATGTAAAGAGGTAAAGCACTGATCTGGCACTGCATGAGAGCTATTTCTGCACTCTTAACTGTATTACTAGCACATATTTCACACAGTACAGAGTAGTGCTGGGCATTATAGCAAAAAATAAAAAAATCTTGATTTTTCCAACTTTATGAATGATTCTCTGTTAAACTTGTTTTGTTCTTACACAATGCATTTGTGTATGGGATTTAAAGAAAATTTGATGAAATAAAAAGAACATTTGTCTAATCTTTATCAACTTATTTTTTCCTTTTGTTAAATGAAAACAATAAATACTTTTGTTTAATTTTCTGAATAACCAACAATAATTATATATAAACATTTGTAAATGTTGGAGTAAAATATAATAATCCATTAACCAAAATAGTCCATTAATTAAAAATGCAAAAAGAAATTAATAAACTTTTTTCTTAAAAATTACACATAAAAAAACTAAATTACACATAAAACAGATCCCTGCATTTGCTTCTCTTTTCTTTAGCTTTCAAAAAAAGCTGTAAAAAAGACTACTGAATCTGTTGAATGTTTTGTTGAATTTGTTTGCACAAAAGCTCTTTCCCGTTTTAGATCTGTTTGTGTGTGTGTTTTCACGGCATTAGAGCCGTGTTACTTCCGCCTATGTTGATTTCACGTGTATTCCCGTTATTGTATGTTATTGCTTAAAACTAAGATATGAATCACAATTAATTTTTATTTCCATCAATTCAAATCATCATAGATTTGTATTATGATTTATTGCTGCACAATTTATTGTTACATGTATTATGATATATAAACATATACAATCTTTATCAGAATGTTTTGAAAATCATGTTAAAACATTAATTTGAAATAACAACTGATCAACATCAAAACATCAGTCAAAATCCATACTGCAGGGTAAATTAATACTTGTCCACTTTTTTTATACCATTTAAACATTTAGTCCAGCAATGGTGGATAGAGATATGAAAAGAAAAAGGAAACTTAAGTTTTGGGCATTAAAAGTGGAGAGAGAGAAAGAGAGAGAGAGAGAGAGAGAGAGAGAGAGAGAGAAAGAGAGTTTCTGAGATATGCAGCTTTTTATAACAGGCTTTTCACTTCACACAGATACAGCTGTCAGGAGACATCAACTCCTCTCAAAGAACGACTACTGGGCCACAGTGACAAATTTCCCCAGCTTTTTCAGTGCATCTGAACCTCAACACACACACACACACACACACCTTCAAAAACGAGTGTCTGGGCACAAACTCACTCTCCAATACATTCTCTCCTTCTCTGTTCACACTATGCTCCAGTACAGTACCTCCACCCAAGTCACAGGGCACTCCTGGCATTACAACCTTTTCAGTTAAAAATGGTGCCCTCACCAGGGTGGGAAGTGATGTGTGTAGCAGGTGGAGGTGTGGATTAGCAGGAGGCTGCTGTGGGAGGATGGTGTTTGGTGATGAGCTACAGGGGTAATGATGAACATGGCACTGCTCCCTTTCTCTCAGCAAGCAAGCAGAGCCAAGTGGAAGGTGTCAAGTGAGCAAGCTGGAAAGATACCATGTTATTTCTCTGGAAAATGATTATATTAGTGGCTGATTACCAAGGTGATGGCACAAACCTAAATAAAATGTGACATGCAATCTCACTGGATGTGCTGAGTTTGTGAGCAGTGTACTGCTGACATGGTTAAAATGATCTACCTCCTATAGTAAAGGATTGCAGGAGTTGTTTACCAGTGGCTGAGATTTTGACACTAAGAACAAGGCATTAAGTAGCAAATTGCAATACATAATATTAAAACCTGCCTGTCCCTTTAAGGAAGGTTATGCTTATTACAACACCTCAATTGATTCTTGTAAACAAAGCTTAATAAAGTTCTGATTTGTTATTATTGTATTCACAATGGCCACTTGTAATAGATCTGATCTTCAGAAGCCCAGCTTCACAGTTTGCTTCCTATTACTATTGACAAACTGGCTAATTTTAGATATATGACTTTATATGTTATTCATTTGTTATATGTTAAACTGTAATTGGAATGCTAGTACAATTCATGCCAAGCCAAAAATCCAATTTTCTTGCATTTTTGAAAAAGTAGAGTACATCATCTTCATTGCCAACTGATTATTTGTGCTTAATAGATAAGTCTTTGTTCATTAATCTAATCCACTTAGTCACCTGTGACACTGTACACACATAAAACATACAATATAAAACAGGAAGATGAAAGAAAAACACTATGAAAGTGCACTACAGGCAGGTATTTAACATCATTAGTGCTGTGTTTTTGCATTGCACGTAAGTAGTCATCAGATTTTACATCTATTTTACATATGTTCATTATTGAGCTGGACTTTTAAAGTGTGAGCTGGGCTGATAGACAGACATATAAATCTACAGAGATCATCACACATCATGGTAGAGTGGAAACTGTTATTTTTTCTTTCTTTCCTTACTTCTGGATGTATGGCTCAATTCCTTTCAAAAACGAGCATGTACCCTGCCGGTACATCTCTTGGCTTATTCAACTCCCACTCTACCAGTATCTTTCCCGGACCATCTATGTCAGCTAACTCCACTTTGATTGAGTACACACCAACAGTGGTGAAGGAGAATAAGACCTGGGAGGATGCCCTGCATTACTGCAGGACTTACTACACTCACTTGGCCTGCCCGACTTTGGACACTCAGCTACTCCTGGATGAAAATGAAGCCGCTCAAAGCCAAACCATCCGCGTGTGGATGGGTCTGCACTTCCTGGATGGAAAATGGATCTGGGTGAATGGGGAGGTTGCGGGAAGCCAGGTCTCACTACCCTCATGTCCAGCCAAAGGTTACCGCTGTGGAGCTCGCAACCACTCGTCTAATCTCTGGGAGGACACAGACTGCCACCAGAAGCTTAATTTCATCTGCTACTGAAGGTGAGTAACAGAGTCTAAATATGAATGCAATCATTTTATTAACATGGCACTTTATTTATGGAATGCAACTAAGAGGTTAATAAAGTGTTATTTGTTTAACAGCAGTCAAACAAACAACTTACATGTATGGGTTAACATATTGGTCTTTAGTCATAAATATTTGAAATAAAATAAACCACATTCTGTTCAACCTTTAGGTTCTTAGTGGCATCAAGTGAAAGCAGTTTATGGCTTTAAGAGCTGTTTTAAGGGTGGCATGGTGATGCAGTGATTAGCGCTGGCACCTTACAGCAAGAAGGTCCTGGGTTTGATTCCCCGAGTTGTCCTGTCTGTGGAGTTTGCATGTTCTCCCAATGTTCCTGTTTCCTCTGGGAGCCCAAAGTCAACTGGTTCCTCTAAACTGCCCATAGGTGTGAGTGGTGGGTCGTCCCAGGGTGTAACAACACCTCTCACTTGAAGTCAGCTGGGATTGGCTCCAGCTTCCCTGCGACTCTGGTGGATAAGCAGTATTGACATTGAATGGATAAATATTGCCTTAATAAATATTAATATGAACATTAAAAGGAAGTACCTATTTGAATGAAACTGTAATAAACTAAAACCTCATGAATGAAACCCTGATGGAAATACATTATTTTTCATGGTGGATTAATTATTGTGTTTTAATGCAGCAGGTGTTTATATACAAAGAAAAATGCAAAAAGAAAAGATTTTAATGCACAATGGCATTTTTACATATTGTAGCTTTAGAAAGTTAAATTACTATAATTATTATTAATGCTTTGTAGAACAATGGATGAATTGCTCTTGACCTTGAAAAATGTTTTAGTCCCCAATTAGCAATAACCTAAACTCTACTTTAGAATAGGAAGACATGTTAAAGATGAATTGAAATCAATGAATTTAGTCTGCCATGCAATGTGAACATGATGATGTAGACCATTCCAAAAATAAAATCTCACTGGAATGATGTGAGGTCCTTAACAAATCTCTGCATGGCTCTTAACCTTCATAATGTGCCAGGTAATTAATGTAAACAATGCATTTAAAATACTGGTTTCTAAAAAAAATCCAAAAGCATCCTATAATCCTAAAGAAGCCATAACTTGCAATTATTTCTTGCAATTTATTTATGCAATTATTAGGGATTAATTAAATAGAAAATATGTCCAGTATGTTGAAAGAAATTATGAGAATTGATTCTTGTTTGCTGTGGGTGGCACAACAGAAAGCATTTGACCTATTGTTGGGAGATTGTGGGTTCAAAGCTTCTTAATGCCGCTCCCATTAGCAGCAAACTGGCTGTGCTCTCTCCACTGGGTGGGTGGGGCATACTCTCTCTCCACTGTCTATCACTGTAAGCCGATTGTGAGTGTCTGTGAGCTTTCACTGCTATCTTTTATGTACACATATATATGGGTCCATTGTTATCAATCTTATGTAACTAAAAATGCAGTTCTGTATACAATTACAATATTTATTCTAAGAATGTGTGTGATGCATTGTTAAGGTATACAGTATATATAATGCTTGTATTTTCAAATGTATTTTCAACTAACCCTTGTTGCTGTACCTCTAAAAAACTATTCATAAAAAGACTAAGATGTGAATAGTTATAGTTATGGTAAGTATTTACTCTCAATTATAAATTGCATAATAAACTTGTTTAGTTTGATCTGTATTTAAACAAGACATTAATTAACCCCTTACATGCATTCCATAAAATAAAGTACTACCCTTACACTTATAAATTGGACACCAATGACAGATATTTTTTTTTCTTTCTAGAGCGATGGCTTTCCATGACTCTCCTTCAAGATAAATATCCACATGATGTAGTAGAACAATACACAGATATATACTACACTTAGCTTGATTTATTGATATATAACTGAATTTGAAGTCATTTGTAGACATATTTATTATATTACATATGTGAAAAAAAATAGGTATTATATATAGTCTTTGGATGTACTTGTTTTTAGTAAATAAATAAACAAATACATAAAATGAAAAAGAAATTGAACCCCAAACCTTTTTTTTTACTGTGTTCATTTAGGTTTTTTTTTTGTTCTTTGAGCCAGTGGTAGCTCAGTGGTTAAGATGTTGGACATAGTGATTGGAAGGATGTAAGTTCAAATCCCAGAACTGCCAAGCTATCTCTGCTGGGCTCTTGAGCAAGGCCCTTAACGCTCAACTGCCTGATTGTATAAATGAGATATATGTAAGTTGCTCTGGATAAGGGCATCTGCCAAATGATGTAAACGTAAATGCTTTGAAAGCCAATATCACATTATCTGACTAAATCCTGAAGTTCACTGGCACATAATTTGCATTTGAGAGATTTTACTTGTAAAACCATGTGTGCAGATGTGTGAGGAAATTTGGGTACTGTGATATTGTGAATGAACCTGGGATAAATAAAAGTGCTGTTTTGTTCATGTACAATAAATTATAATAAGATTATTCAAATGTATTGTCTAAACTCAACCAAGCTATGAGGAGTGAGTCTAAACAAAAAAAAAATAGAGTGTATTTGTGTGATATATGAGCATATTTAGTGTTAAAACATTGAGAACAGTACACCAAACCAACACTTAATTCATATAGGGGAACCTGCAGAGCTTACACTTTATTTTACATCCTACTTCTGTGTATTACAAAGGAGAAACGTGTACCTACTTATACTTATATATTTATGGTTGATTATAGTCTGGATATCACAAAAAACAAGAAGAGTTACTAATTAAATATCATTAACAAAAATAGACTTTATTTTATGTGATGTAAAACACTGCCATACAACTGGTATTTTTTTCCACATTAGTATCTATGTGCACCAACTATTATACTACATCATCACCTTTTGATTTATGAGTAATTATTGGCTTATGACATGCAGTACTACAAAAGGAACCTGATTATTTTCAAATAAATAACTACAATCTACAAAATACAGCATTGGGTCAAGGAAAAAAATATAAAGTTTTACAATAAGCTTTTTGACTTATGCCAACTGCTGATAAAATTATGTTTAATTATGTTGTAATTTTTTTCTAAATATGGTGAATTATGGGGCGCTGTTTGTAAAAAGCAGTTTAATGTTTTTGTGTCATTTTTCTATCATTTAGCATAATTTTATGCATACATTTAGAGATAAATTCATTCAAAAAACAGTGTTAAACTTCCTCATGTTAGTTCTTGCTGTCTGAATGTTAAATGGTAAATTTAAATATTATATCTAAATATCAATGTTATAAATGTTAAATCTAAATGTTTAATCTTAAACCTAAATGTTGCACTCTAAATGTTTAGAAGATATGCTAATTAGCCCCGTCCCTGTGATTACTATTTGCTTTTCCTTTGAAAGGCGGGGCACTGCGTGTGTGACGCACTTCTCCAACATGGCGGATTTCATGCTGCTAGTAGCCATGGGAATTCCAGCTATTCTAGTGCTGCTAATGCTTGTTCAAGAAGCTGGAGTTTCCTCAGCTACAGTCATGATGAATGTGGGATCTTTTAGTGATATTGAAAGAGATTAAAGAATCGGTAGCGTGGGTCAATGTGAGTCGAGGATGTTAAGAAATGGCACTAGTGGAGCAGAGGTGCACGATTCCTGAGGCTTTAGCTTAGCATCCAGACCACATCTTTTTTGTACACATTGTAACCATTTTTGTGTGACCAATCAAAATTGTTTGATTTAAATACCTACCACATTAATCTCTTTTGATATCACTCAAGGACACCACATTCATTAATAACACATATTTATACACATATTTTCATGTTAAACATTTACATTTAGCATCCATCCATCCACTATCTATACCACTTTATCCGTCTGAGTCGTGGGGAAGTTGGAGCCAATCCCAGCATCTTCGGGCAAGAGGTGGGGTACACCCTGAGCCAGTTCACCAGTTGACCTAATCTGCATGTCTGTGGACTGTGGGAGGAAACCCACAGATGCACGGGGAGAACATGCAAACTCCGCACAGAAAGGCACCCTGGGTGATTCGGGGATCGAACCCAGGTCCGTCTTGCTGTGAGGCCACAGTGCTAACCACCACACCACCGTGCCGCCCCATTACATTTAACATATAACATTTATATTTAGATATAACATATAAATTTAACATTTACATGGCAATAACTAGCATGAGGAAGTTTAACACTGTTTTTTTATAACAAATTTATCTCTAAATGTATGAAAATTGTGCTACATGATAGAAAAATGACAAAAACTTTAAACTGTTTTTACAAATGGCACCCCATCATGAATTAATAAAAAAAAAAAAAAATGTTTATTCTACAGCTCTTTGATGACAGAACCTACATATAAAAGATGACACCAATTCTAAAACATGAATTAAGTGTAATACAGCCAATTTGTCAAACACATTTTGTGCAAACTCTCTGATTTAAATTTACAAAAATATATATATATATATATATATTAATGTCAGAGTGAAACAGTAGTGTAATTTTAAACAATGAAGAACATATTGCTTCAAAGCATGCTGCAAGATTGAACAATTTGTAATTTTGATTTAAGATTCTGAATTAAATTAATCACATATTATTAAGTATAATATCAAAACATGTTCGGTTTGGAGTAATGTTAATTAAAATGTAAATATGCATGGTTATGATTTAGTGTATTTAAGGCTTTGTAAATGCACAATGAAAAATGATGTGAGGCTAAATGATACTCTGTACCTGGCTATTGCACTTAACTGAAACACCTAGCCTATGAACCAAATGGTAGCTTTTAAAAATGTTATGCTTTGGACCAAAAGATTATATATTTTCCACAATATTTTTAAAAGAATTTTATTGTGATATACAGTATTTGACCCTAATTCACAGTATGCTGGTTTTCCTCTGGCGGAATGGAAATTGACTTACTGGGTATTTTCAATCATTATAAACAAATTAATAATTTTATCACTGCAAGTCTGTTATAAAATTAGTCAGGACAATGTTGGGTTTCTGTGCATAGAGTATCATGACTGTGTTTAGCTGCTGGTGAGCAGGGTCATGATAGGACAGGGGAGGAGAGGGAGCCCCCTGCTGGGCAAACAATTCACACCTCTCCACAATAACACTGGTAAAGAGATAAAGTCAAGTCAAGTGGCTTTTATTCTCATTTCAACCATATAAAGATGATACAGTACATAGTGAACATAGTGAACTACATATAGTACAACACAGAATTACAAAAGTGCATGTATGCAAACATGTGCAAACACTGCAGACAGTGCAGACATCACCAGACAAGACAGTGCAGCGCTAATCCAATTCGTTCTAATACAAGTCCTACAAAATACTAAGCAGTGACATACATGTGCAATACATTGGAGAGGTAGTTGAATGTATTCATTGTGTGTGTGTGTGTGTGTCGGTCCAGTCCCTGAGTGTTCAGGAGTCTGATGGCTTGTGGAAAAAGCTGTTACACAGTCTGGCAGTGAGGGCTCAAATGCTTTGCTACCTCTTGTCAGATGGCAGGAGGGTGAAGAGTGTGTGTGAGGGGTGTGTGGGGTTGTCCACAATGCTGGTGGCTTTGCAGATGCAGTGTGTGTGGTGAATGTCAGTGATAGAGGAACGAGAAGCTCCGATGATCTCAGCTGTTCTCACTAGCCGCTGTAGGGTCTTGCAGTCCGATACGATGCAGTTTCTATACCAGACAGTGATGAAGCTGCTCAGAATGCTCTCAATAGTCCCTCTGTAGAAGGTGGTGAGGATGTGTGATGGGAGATGGGCTTTCTCAGACTTCACAGGAAGCAGAGATGCTGCTGGTCTTACTTGGCTATGGAACTGGTGTTGAGGGACCAGGAGAGGTGCTCCACCAGGTGAACACCAAGGAATTAGGTGTTCTTGACAATCTCCACAGGGGATCCTTCGATGTTCAGTGGAGAGTGGTCACTCCATGCTCTTTTGAAGTCAACAATCATCTCTTTTGTTTTGTCCATGTTCAGAGACAGGTTGTTGACTTTGCAAAAGTCCGTTAGTTGCTGCACCTAATCTCTGTATGCTAACTCATCGTTTTTGCTGATGAGACCCACCACGGTCGTGTCATCGGCGAACTTGATGATGTGGTTCGAGCTGTGCATGGCTGCACAGTCATGAGTCAGCAGAGTGAACAGTAGTGGACTGAGCACACAGCCCTGGTGGAAATGGCGTTATCTGTAAACTGGTTGGGGTGATAGGCGAACTGCAGGGGGTCCAGTGAGGCAGGCAACAGGGTCTTGATGTGCCTCATGACAAGCCTCTCGAAGCACTTCATTGTGATGGGTGTGAGTGCAACAGGACGATAGTCATTGAGGCAGGACACTGAGGAATTTTTTGGCACAGGAACAATGGTGCTGGCTTTGAATGACAGAGGTGCTCAGAGAGATGTTGAAGATGTCAGTGAGAGCATCTGCCAACTGGTCTGCACATTCTCTAAGCACTTTCCCAGGGATGTTATCTGGTCCAACAGCCTTCTGTGGGTTAAATCTGTGAAGAGTTTCCTCTCATCAACTGTCATCAAACGCAGCACCTGGTCGTTGTGGGAAGGGGTCAAACCATGCATAGAAATTGTTTAGTGCATCTGGTAGGGAGGCACCACTGTCACAGGTAGGTGGTGTTGTCCTGTAGTCGGTGATGGCCTGAATGCCCCGCCACATGCGTCGCGTGTCACCACTGTCCTGAAAGTGGCTGTGGATTTTTTGGCCATGTGCGTGCTTTGCTGCTCTAATGTCCTGAGACAGGTTGGCCCTAGGGTCATTGTCACCTGCCCTGAAGGTGGAGTCATGGCATCTCTCAGCATCTCTCGCACCTCTGCAGTCATCCACAACTTCTAGTTGGAGCGTGTAGTGATGGACATGGACACAGTGACATCATCTACGCACTTGCTGATGTAGCTGGTCACTGATGACGTGTACTCCTCCAAGTTGGTGTTGTCGCCATTGGTTGCACATATGCCAGTCAGTGTGCTCAAAACAATCCTGAAGAGCAGAGATGGCTCCTGCTGGCCTGGTTCTCACCTGCTTCAGAACCGGTTTGGTGCATCTGAGGAGTGGTCTGTATGCTGACATTAGCATAACAGAGATGTGGTCTGAGTAGCCGAGGTGGGAGTGGGGCTCTGCTCAGTACACACTGGGAATGTTTGCGTAAACATGATCCAGCGCGTTTGTCCCTCTTGTTGCAAAGTCCACATACTGATGGAATTTCGGGAGTACTGACTTGAGATTTGCGTAATTGAAATCTCCAGTGACAATAAACAGTACATCGGGGTGTGCATTCTTCAGATGGTGAATATTCCTGTACAGCTCACAGTGGTCATCTTTAGCATTAGTGCTCGGTGGAACGTACACTCAGACAATGAGCACAGCGGTAAATAAAACAGACAGCACAACTAAAGCTTTCTTGATAGTAAAACACTGTATAATACTACCACAATAAAATTACACACAAAAAATTATTAAGGTAAAAACAGAAATCCTTTTTTTAATGCTCTGAGTGTCTACTTTCATACGACCCTTTAGCCGTTACTGTAGAGTGTGACAACACAAATAAATTCAAAACAAAACAAAACAGACAAAACAAAAACCCAAAAAATACCAATCCATTGTTTAACTTCTGTTAAAAATAGTTCAATTAATGTTGATATTACTTATGTTAGTGGTTGTCTTGTTCTCTTTAGCTACAGCAATATTGCAGCGTGGAATTGAAAAATATGATATTTGAAAACTCACCAATAGAATTCTTAGTCAGCGCAAATAATTGAAGCTTATAATTACCTTTTTCACTCTACATTAGATATAAAGCACCTCTTGGTCTGTCATTGTGTGGCAGGGCTGCAAAAGCGTTGTAATCATTTCCCAATCAAAAGCAAAAATTCTTTGCAAAAAAAGCAAAAAAAAGACAAATTTCTGACAAATGTGTAGAGAAAGTTAGTCATTACACAAATTTAATTAAGTTACCAGAATTAAAATGTTGTTTTTTGTTATTAAATTTAAAAAGTAAGCTTGGGATATTCATGATAGTGTGTTGAAACAATACATATTATTTATATCATTAATAGAACAAACAAAAATCAGAATAATACAGACCGTTTATTGGCTAAAGGTCAATATGTGTACCTGATTCATTGACGAAGAGACTCATGCAGAGAGGGTTATGTTTGTATTGTGGTGATTGAGGTCATCTCATTACAAAATGGAGTCCCTCATACTGCTAAACCCTGATTGGAGAGAAGTTACCATGCACTCTGCTAATGATATTTATATTATTTTATCATCCCTTGGGGACTCTGGGACCTGAGAACTTCAACTCAAAGCAAATTGCCCACTCTCTCAATATACCCTACATAAAATGCGATCCTGCTGTACACATTCAGGTTGAACTGATTGAAGGTGGAATGGTACAAAAAGGCAAATTAGACTGCAAGGAGGACTTTTCTATAAAGCACAACTGTCATTCTTCTTTCTCATTAACTCAACTCAAATTCAAACCATCTAGGGCCTACCATGACTCCATTCACATGATCTGCACTCTCATAGTCTAGGAGAGATATGACCTCTTGGGAGCCCTACTGTTTTTGACTTTTGTGTGTCACTTCCCTGTCTAGACACTTCTGTAGAAAGCCCACAAGTATCAATCAACCCTAACACACCAGAAGAATATCATGACCTGATTTAAGTATTTAATAAAAATAATTCATCCCTATTGCCACCACATCACCCCAGTGATTGTTCTGTAAAGCTCTTGGAAGGGGCTAATCCTCCTAGAGGAATGGTTTAGCAATTATTAGTCTCAGAAACCAGAGTAATGTAAGAGTCATGAGAAATTAAAACCAAGCATTATTCATCCCCCCACCTCATCCAGGTCATTCAAAAGAAGAATGACTATCATAGGCTCAATGCTGTCAGGAAAAAAACCTGCATCCACTGCCACTAGGATCTACAACCCTGGAAATAAAAGCCACTAAAAGCTACAGAAAATGGACATGATAAATGTCTGCAACTTCTTAAAATACATGATGGTGGTGAAGAGAAAATGGACTTAAGCAACACTAGGGGGCACTATAAGTATGAGAATATTAGACATGTGAGCTTACCAATGATCCCTCAACCTTCCAATCATTCGCTATTGAGGTACTGAGACTTAATTGACAGATAGGTGTCATGTCAGCATTGCATTCATCAGGGTTTGATGCATTTCCCAGAACACACTGCAGCCCACAAACATGGGTGCCATGGACAACATTTCCCAACTCACACACCCACGGTGTTCACAGTCACCAGACTTCTTATCATGCACACCTGTTCTCTATCACATCTTCACCTATATAAAGAACTCACAAACACTCACAAAGATAGAGGACAACAAGGTCAATGCAGTTTGCTTTTGGCTATGATCATATAGATGCTCAGAATTCATTCCATTATTAAACAAACCACATTTCAATGTATGCTCTCAGCCTTTAGTCTTTCCATGAAGGCCTGGACAAATGAATGGGCTAGTAGAGAGTGTTGGAAAAGGTTTATATCCAGCTCACTCTCTCACACGTTCTATACCACTTTGTCATGGGGAAACTGGAGCCAATCCCAGCAGACCTTGGGTGCAAGGTGGTGTACACCCTGGACAGGTAGGCGATCCATCGCAGGGCTAACACAGAGACAAACAACTATTCACTCTCACATTCACACCTATGGGCAATTTAGAGCAGCCAATTACAGATCCTGGGACCTTCTTGCTGTGAAGTGACAGAACTAACCCCTACACCACCATGCTGCCCCCTCATATCCAGCTATAACACATTATTTGAACACAGAAGCACCAGGCTGATTTTTGTCACAGACCTGTAAGCCTTTTTTGACCTGTGACATCTGTATATTCTTTACTTCTGAAATAACTAAGTTTATAATACATTGGGCCTTTTAAAATCCTTTATTGAATCAAACCAGTCGAATACTGCTCTCTCCCCATTAAACCATCAGATGAACCTTTTCCCAGCCTTTTCCAGCCTACTCATATTCCATATGAACTCTGCTGAATTCCAGAAGAAAAACAGGGCAAGTAAGTTATTGCATGGACTGGAGAGGTTACAGTCCTTAAGAGTAATTGTGAAGTGCCACCTGAGACATACAAGACCTCAACCTGATCAAGTAATACTACAGAGATCATCCAGACTACCCTGCCCCAATCCTGGGCTACTTGGGGATTTACTTTGAAGATACATCAAGAGCTGTGACTTACTTTTCACACTTTTATAACTTGTATTTGCCATGATTCATGCTTATATTTATGTAGCATGTTAGAAACATTGCCATTATCTATATTGTGACCCTTTCATGTGACCTTATCTGCATGATGATTTTTTTACCTAGTTGAATGCCCTGCCCTTTTGTCTGCCTTCTAGTGTTTTGAGCTTTGTCTGATTATCTTGCTGTGAATCTGCACTGCCTTATTTAACCCTGATTTCCATACTCATGGAGTATGATGATGAAACCTGACACTAGAGCTGGGTATTTAATATCATTAGCACTGTTCTAGGATTGTGTTTTTTGTACACTTTTTCTGAATGAGCGAGTATCCTAATTTGCATGTATTTTAAATATGGGTTTTTTTCTGTTGAGCTAGGGGTTGGAAAATGTAAGCTGGGCTGGCATATATGGTCATGAACATTCAGGGAGCTCAGACACATTGCAGCAGAGATGAATCAATTGTTATTTATAATTTTTTTCCTACTTCTATGTAGGATGGTTCAAATAGGTAAGGCAGATAATTCATCGAAAGATTCTGCCGGATCATTGAAAAACTCGTCAGGCAGTCCGTCCACCTCACCTGACAGTTCATCCAACTCTTCTGGCAGTTCCTCCGACTCTTCTGGCAGTTCATCCAACTCTTCTGGCAGTTCATCCGACTCTTCTGGCAGTTCGTCCCACTCTTCTGGCAGTTCGTCCACCTCATCTGGCAGTTCGTCCGACTCTTCTGGCAGTTCGTCCGACTCTTCTGGCAGTTCGTCCCACTCTTCTGGCAGTTCGTCCGACTCTTCTGGCAGTCCGTCCACCACATCTGAAAGTCCGTCCACTTCATCTGGCAGTTCGTCCGACTCTTCTGACAGTTTGTCCACCTCATCTGGCAGTTCGTCCACCTCACCTGGCAGTTCGTCCACTTCATCTGGCAGTTCGTCCACCTCATCTGGCAGTTCGTCCACCCCACCTGACAGTTCGTCCACTTCATCTGGCAGTTCGTCCACCTCACCTGGCAGTTGGTCCACTTCATCTGGCAGTTCGTCCACCTCATCTGGCAGTTCGTCCACCCCACCTGACAGTTGGTCCACTTCATCTGGCAGTTCGTCCACCTCACCTGGCAGTTCGTCCACTTCATCTGTCAGTTCGTCCACCTCATCTGGCAGTTCGTCCACCCCACCTGACAGTTCGTCCACTTCATCTAGCAGTTCGTCCACCTCACCTGGCAGTTCGTCCACTTCATCTGACAGTTCGTCCACCTCATCTGGCAGTTCGTCCACCTCACCTGACAGTTCGTCCACCTCATCTGGCAGTTTGTCCACCTCACCTGGCAGTTCGTTCACTTCATCTGGCAGTTCGTCCACCTCATCTAGTAGTTTGTCCACCTCATCTGGCAGTTCGTCCACCTCATCTGGCAGTTCGTCCGACTCTTCTGACAGTTTGTCCACCTCATCTGGCAGTTCGTCCACCTCACCTGGCAGTTCGTCCACTTCATCTGGCAGTTCGTCCACCTCATCTGGCAGTTCGTCCACCTCACCTGACAGTTCGTCCACTTCATCTGGCAGTTCGTCCACCTCACCTGGCAGTTTGTCCACTTCATCTGACAGTTCGTCCTCCTCATCTGGCAGTTTGTCCAGCTCACCTGGCAGTTCGTCCACTTCATCTGGCAGTTCGTCCACCTCATCTAGTAGTTTGTCCACCTCATCTGGCAGTTCGTACATCTCATCTAGCAATTTGCCTGGCTCATCTACTAACAATACGCTGATTTTGGTGAAGCAGACAATGACCTGGGAAGAGGCTCTGCGGTATTGCAGGATGAACTACACAGGCCTGGCCTATCTGACTTTGTTAACCCAATTACTCCCAACTGAGACTGCAGCTGCTCAAACAGTCAGAGTGTGGATCGGCCTGCGGTTTTTGGATGGAAAATGGTTCTGGGTGAACAGGATGCCAGTGGAGAGCTTGGTCTCACTGCCTTCATGTCCAGTTCCACACAACCGCTGTGGAGCTTATGACCTCCAGAAGCATACCTGTGAGAACAGAGACTGCAGTGAAAATCTTAATTTCCTTTGCTACTGAAGGTGAGTAACACATATCCAGAAGAATACATCACTATCTTATCTTAAGTATAAACACAAACACTATATTAGCATGGCAGTATCATGATTAATAATTCATAATTCTAAAACTGCACTAAAGACAATTTCACTTACAAGTTATACATTAATGACCAATGTGTCATTTGTTTTTTTCCCTAGAGAGACATCTTTTCATGATTCTCCTTCAAGATGAATATATGCATGAAGTAATAGAACAAGTCACAGATATCTGTAGTACATTTAGCTTGTTGTATTAATGTAACGTTGTATTAAAGAATTTGAAATCATTTGCAGGCATTGGTATAACTCTCTAACAATTATTTATAATACATATGTAAAAATTAGTTATATACACCCACACATTTGGTATAATATACATTTGGTGACTGTTTAGTCACTGTTATGTTATGTTAAAAATAATAAATTAAAAACAATGAAAAAGAAAATTCCTTTCTGTTCTTGTATTTTTCTACTTTGCATTGTAGGAGTGAAATGAAAAGAACATTATACACGTTAATTTTGCTTTGACTGTAAAATCTCATGTTCTGTGATCTGAATAAGACTGGAGTAAAATAGTAAAATACTCTATAGTAAAAAGGCCCACAAACATTTATAAACTTTATGTTCACAATCAACAGACTTCTGACTATGCACACACGCACAAATGCACACAATCACACCACACAACATTTATGGACCCTCATTTCCATTCACAAACTGTAAAGTAAATGCTTGGTGTTCTTTGTTGTACTTTATCAAGCCTTTTATTCCTGTGTACATTTCTGGCTTGATATAGTTTTGATTCTTTGATTTATGTGATTTGTCCACAGCATCTAATACCCTGTTTGCCGATCACCTGACTTTGTGCCTGTTTCTTAACCGCGACTTTAAATCTCATTTTGGATTTGTTTGCTCTGTTTCTAATAAACTCCGTAACTGCATTTGCATCCGCCTCCAGTTCCTGCCTGACTGTACCAAACTGCATTCATTCATTCAGGCAGCGTGAGTGTACAAAATAACAATGAAAAAGCATAGAGTACAGTAGTATTCAACATTCATACACAATGGGCCCATATCGTAAGAATTGCCAGCATTCTGTAAGTGCCACTAATAAACATTTCTCACATTTTTTGAATTAAATCTTTTCACATACAGGCCATATGGCTTTATTTTTTTCATTGCATCTTTAGTACATTTTTCATTTTTTTTTCTTTTTTCATGATTATTTTTACTTCTTAATATTTTGTTCACAATTCATTTATTTTCATGTTTCAGGTTTTTTTTTACATTTCATTTTTTTTTATTCATTCATTTTCATGCCAGAATAATTTCTTTATCTTGATTTTACATTCTCTCAGTGCTGGCATCAGTGTGTAAGTGAGATATTGTTGTGTTTTGCTTGAAGTTGTGAAGCACCTGGGTGTGTATTATGGTAATTGTATGTCTATGAAATACAATATACAAACACATTTACTGAACATAAATTTTCTACAATTTTGAAACATAAATATTGGAAGCTATAGAATACTGGACATTTGACCTGTTTAAATAAAGCCATTTGAACTTGTAATTGTTCATTCTCCTCTCTAACCAACAAATTGATAATATTGTAAACATTATAAAGCTAAAAAGTATTTCAGAAAATAAGAACACCCATCCATAGCGCTTATCTGCCAGAGTCATGGGAAAACCAATCATGTGTTCCAATCCCAGCTGACTTACACCGGGGTTAGAGGCGGGTTGCACCCTGGACACCACAGGGCAAATACAGAGATGAATAACCATTCACACTCACATTCACACCTATGAGCAATTTAGAGTAGCCCAGTAACCTAATCTGCATGTCATCGGACTGTGGGAGAAAACCAACTCAGCCAAAGGGAGAACATGCAAAGTTAGTACAAAAAGGCCCTCAGGTGGGCAACAGGTTATTTTTATATATTTTTCAGGGGTGCTTAAATGAAATCTAGGAGAGCTCGAGCACCCCTAAAAAGAGTCTAAATTTGCCAATAAAGTGTGTGTGAGTGTATGTATGAGTGTGTCTGTGTGTGTGTGGGGGGGGAGTGTGTGAGTGTGTGTATGTGGGTGTGTGTGTGTGTATGTGTGTGTGTGTGTGTGTATGTGTGTGTGTGATGCTAACATGTCTCAGTGACAGGATCATAAGGGTTTTTGACCTCTCTCACAAGAGGTTTAAGCCCACACACCAAACACTATCTCTATTGAGGAACACACACACACACACACACACACACACACACACACACACACACACACACAAACAAATCTTAAAAAATGTCTTCTTTCTTATGAAAGATTATTTTTTAAATAAATGAATCATGTGGAAAACAGACACATATGAGGTAAAGTGAGTCGAGGGCATGTCGAGGGCATATTTGGTAGTAGAATTTGAGCATGTTGATGAATGCAAACTGTTAGGAAATGATCCATTCAGTCTGACTCTCACCCACACACACCCACACCCACACACACACACACACACACACGGACACACTCACACACACGAACACACTCACACACACGGACAAACTCACATACACACACACACTCACACATACACACATACACACACACACTCATACACACACACACGCACACACACACACACTCTCACACATACACACACGGACACACTCACACACACGAACACACTCACACACACGGACAAACTCACATACACACACACACATACAGATACACACACATATACACACATGCACACACACACACACTCACACAGACACACACTCACACAAACACACACAGACACACTCTCCCAC
>JAQQZR010018720.1:0-22831 GCA_030068235.1 Notoglanidium macrostoma
AATAGTAAATGATAAAAATACAGTAAACAGCCCTATAGAACATCTATAGTAATCCATATTAACAAGGCACACGTGTTAACTGAAAAGCATTCCAGGTAACTACTTCATGAAACCGGTTAAGATAATGCCAATTGTATCATCACAGTAAATGTTGGTTACTTTGAAGAATCTAAAATATGAAACATATTTTGTTTGGTTTTTTACACTTTTTTGTTTACCACATAATTCAGTATATGCCATACATGTTGCTTCATAGTTTTGATGAATTCAGTAATGTTTTTGGGAAACAGTTGAACTTCAGATGTTTGTTAGTTTAATTATGCATTGTACTATGTTAGTTCAATGCCAACCTCCACCACTGCACAGGAAGCATACCTCAGGTGAGAAAGAGTGGTAATTCCAGGCTAGAGTTAGAAGCACAATGTAATGGTTAGTATTTCTTATTTGGGTTGTTTTTTTATATTGTGGTCAATAAAATGCGATAAAATGTCATCAAAAATAAAACATCATATAATGTCAAGTTTAAAAACTGAGTCCATCATCAATGACAGACCTTGCAGTCAAAGGAGTGTAGTCTTCATATGAGTAAGCTGAAAATATTCAATAATCTTGCCGTACCACCATAAAGTGCTTTGAAAATGTAGTTGTAAGAGTACTTTTTATGTAATTCTCATGATTATGGTTATATCTACTGAATACATAGGCTTCCCAACTTCATTTGACACCAAGGTGCTTCTGTAGGGCAACCAGTAGTTCAGGAGGTGATTAAGTAAGCTACATAAGGAAGGTGAAGTGGTCTAGACTGTGGTATGATAGGAGAGTAAATTGTTCAAGTAAGTAACTTTCCGTAACTAATAATAGGGCCAACATGTGCTGTGAACGTTTGTGAACTAATATATTATGTATGGAAGAGGATATTTTTCACCCACTTTTGATTGCACTATGCTCTTAGAACTCGATGGATGGATGGATGGATGGATGGATGGATGGATGGATTAAAAATCATGGAGGTAAGCAATAAATGGTGAAATTAATGTCTAAAAATAATGAGGGAACTTTAATGATAAAAACAGGTTTAGTGAAAAGGGTGTGGATAAAAAGAAGGGGGCCTTTAGGGGCCAAAAGGATACATTCCATTATCCTCAAGATGGTCATCTTCAGCATCCTCTTACATCTCATCTTAATGCAGCTGGACATTTGCCGTCAGGGCCATGTTGTGCAGGAGCAATTTAACCACTACCACAGCACAGCATTTTGTAGGGTGCAGTTCCAAACCACCTGTAGAATTGCTCAGATGCCAGAAATGCTGCTTCCACACCAATATGGTCTTCTCCCTGAGGGTGCAAGTTCTGGCATGAGGACTTCTGCCTCAGTGCTGACCTGCTGGAAGGGGTAAGTAGGTATGGCACAAAGGGTAGCTTCTGTCTCCTAGGAGCCAGCAGTACCCAATGCCACCACCTTTTGCCACCTGGCAGAGAGCAGAGTGGCCCAGATTAATGCGCCATGGGTGTTCCCTGGCCACTTCATGACGATGTAATTGAAGGCACCCTGATGGTCACAGACTACCTGGATATTAAGAGCTGGCTTTTCTAGGAATAGTATACCAGCTGATTGTTGGATGGCCTTGCTATTGATATTCATCATGCCAGTGACCCCAGAAATATTGGCAATGGTGTGGAAACCTTGGTTGGCTCTGGCAATCTCCTCTGGCATATTAGAAATTGTCATCCTCTCAGCAAGCTGTAACAGCACCTGGTTGGGGAGGGAGTTGGATATCCCCACTCCCCTGCCAAAAAATAAATAAAATAACATATATATTATTGTGTATTTTTCTTGATGTATGCAAATCAGAAAATCCTCCAACAATGACAACATTATGTGAGAGAATTTCTGGTCATGATTAGATTAAATGTCAAATAACCTTCATGCAACATGCTTCCTTTCTGTAGAATCCCATCTATCATGTGACCTTAACTTACACCAATTGAACCACAACGAATTAACTCAATAGGCCACAGGTGAATACAATGATTCCTTCTTTGAGGAGCTATAGAAAGACAATAAAACCTGCTGTTGTCTTTCAGAAGTTTATTTTTTAATTCTGGGGCACAATAATTGTGTACCATTTTGTCAGTACAGTCTTTGTTACTAGTTTGGTGCTTGAACTCCAGCTGACAGATTGACTCTCAACAACAATATCTGGTAATTTTTTAAACCCCTTTAGTGACTTTTTCAGCACACGTTAATGACTGTCTTGAACTCAATAAACACACATTATAGTCACTGTTATACAAGTTTAGAAAGCAGGCTCGCTTGACTCAAGCATAACGTCTGACTGTTGTTACACTTGCGACTAATCACTGATAATCAAGGTCTTCCCACAACAGTCACTGATATGGTCCTCCTATGACCAATCACTACTGTTTGTCCCACCCTCTCACACCTTGTTCTTCATTTTAAACTCTGTTTTTGGAGATATTACATTTTATAACTACTAAAAGAGTAAATATTTTCTGCACAACTACTCACTGTCACTGCTTCTAGTTTATCTTTATTCTTGATTTATTTGGTTAATATCTGGTAAATGTGTAAAAGTTTCATTCATAGCACCCTTACCAAACAAATAATTTATTTAAAGGACAAACAATAATCTATTATTTTCCATTCTAATAAAGCTCTATTCTATTCTATTCTATTCTATTCTAGTTGAACATCTTCCTTCCTCATGTACCCTAATTTGCAATTTGTTATTGATCATGAAGAATAACTAATATGTAAGTCACCTATCAACTTCTACAACTTTTTGAGCTTGCTTTAGCTGCTTTTCTTCCAGGTGGTGTAATCAATCTCATCAGTCTTATAATCTCATCGCAAGGGAAGCCGTAGAATGATATTGCATAGTTTTTTTGGATCGATCTAATAAAACAAGATATGAATCACTACAGCATGTTGAAAAGATGGAACTTGAACCAAGAAATACAGTCGTTACATCATGTTTTAACAAGGTCCTTCACATGACCGTATAGCATGAAACTTACAGTCCCATCCAAAACTATTGTGACACAATTTTCATAATTGTGCCTCTGTACACCACCACAATGGATTTGGAAAGAAGCCATCAAGATGCAATTGAAATGTAGACTTTCAGCATTAATTCAAGTGGTTTAACAGAAATATTGCATTAACCATTTAGGAATTACAGCCATTTTTTACACAGTCCCTCCATTTTCACAGGCTCTAAAGTACAGGAACAGTTGACTGATAAGAGGTTTTGTGGCCAGTTATGGTCTGTTTCCTTGTTATTTTTTGACAAATTAAGGAAATGAAAGGTCTAGAGTTCATTAAAGTGTTGAATTTCCATTTGGCAGTCCAAAAGAGGTGTGGATGCAAATGAAGGAGGTCATAATTAAGCTGAAAATCAAAGCAGACCTATCCAAAAGATAGTGAAAACTTTAGGAGTAGCCAAATCAACAATTTGGTATATTCTTAAAAAGAAGGCATGAACTAGTGAGCTTAGCAACACCAAAGGTCTGGAAGATCATGGATAAGATGTGTTCCAAAGCCCACAGTATTTATTTTGTCTATCATGCCATATTTTTTTTTCTTTTCTGAATTAGTGATAGAATTTTTAGCTTAAAAAATAACTTTTATATAAAAAAAGCTTTGTAAATAAGCTGTATATGTTGACTTTGTCCACCAACACGAAAGGTTCTTTGGTTATAAACAGTTGTTAGTTCTTTGTTAGTTCTTGCCACTAACACAATGGCTTAAATAGTGTAGAGCATCTACAAGCAACAGGTGTTTTCTCACAGATTTTCTTACTGAAGAATTCAACCAGAAGTAAGAGGACAGAACAGAGCAGAGTATGAAAAAGGACAACTTCTAATATTCCCTTTATGTGTATATGTGAGTATTTCTAGGCCTGTGAATAAGATAGGGTGTTCTCAAGTTAGTCTTTATAAAACATATCAGTAGAGACAACAGACAACATAAAATCTTTAAAGTACTTCTATAAATCCATTCTTTATCACTTTTGCTGCAAAAAATATGAAAAGAATTCCTCACTACTCATCTACCATGATGGAGCATCATGCACAACCATCTAGCCCATTAAGCCCCTAAAGCACTGTGTACAACAAAGTCTAGAATTAATAAGTGTTTATAGCCTAAAAGCATAAAAAAAAATGTCTGTTTACAGATACAGCCAATTTCACTACATCCATTGTAATAGCTAATAGTTCTTCAATTTTTTTCCTTCTAAAGAAGCCTATCCTATTATTATTGCTAGTAGCAGTTGTAGGAGAAGTAGTAGGAGGAGGAGGAGAAGGAGCAGGAGGTAATTGCTATTTTTTATTTTTTTATTATTGCTGTTGTTAAATGATGACAATATGAATAGCCTAAATAAATAATTAATAATGTGGTCACAGTAGTCATATTTAGGCATTAGTTAATGATGCACCATACCATGTTAGTTCAATATGGTACTAACTTCCATAAATGTATGGTAAATGCACCACAGCATCAAAGAATAATTTGACAACAGTGTCCCACAGAAATAAATCTGTGCACCCCTTATGAAACAAAAATATATGTCAATATATTTGAAAATATAATGCAATATATTAAATAATACATTTCCATATTTAGCAACTAGTGCTTATATTTTCCCATATACTGCAGTATATGCATGGACTATGTATGGTTATATATTGATAGATATAATATATATGGTTTTCAGATACCATATTTTTTAACCTTTACACAGAGATGGAAATAACATATTAATAACTTAACATATAGCAATTTAGTCAGTGGGTTAGATTGTGGTAACAGCAACATCTTTATCACAGGAGACACAGGTGTGATTCCTGGTTAAGGCAAGTAGTAATGGTACCGTCGGAACAACAAAACTGCATGACCAGGGTTTGATTCCTTGACAAGGTCATATGTATTATGTTATGATATAATTAAATGGTTATTAATTGTGGTGTACATACATTGCACATACATGATTCCATACATCCAAATATGTTCCCATTTCATATATACCATATATATTCCATATATGAAATGCAGCAATTCCTTATGCATTCTCCAATATATTGTAGTATATCATTCAAAATACAGCAGAGTATATTATTCTGTGTATTTTCAGCATATTTAAAATATGAATATTTAGGTTATTTTCAGTTAATTATTAATCAGTGTCACTTAGCGTAGCCAAGAGGAATGTTAGCTTTATTAAATCTTTTTTAATAAACCAGTAAATGAGAAGACTAAATAATTTAATATATTGACAGTTAATAGATAGGAAAATATATTTTCTTTAAGGGCTTTCTGTAAGGGCCCTAAAACAAAGTCTAGTGTATTAATGGTCAAAATTGGTAATCCAGTGTTATTTGGTGAATAAAATTTTACACTTTCTTTGTTTATAGGGCAAGATAATTAGAACATTAAATTTAGTATGTTAAATGTCTTTCATTTTGTGCCTCTATGCACAACTTGCTTTGCAAGAATTGCTTTTGATATAAATATAAATTTTCCTCTTATTTTCCCTCTCATTGTATTCCTGTTTTTCATATTACCTCTGTGTGCCCTGCCACTTAGAATATAATATAATTTGATCTATCTCTTCTAAACAAATTTCTGTTATTAACTGTTGATTACCTTTGTGTTTATCTACATATCTTCTCTATAAATATTGTCAAATGGTATCTATATTCACTGTTTAAGACATTGATAAATTAATTAGTTACATTTACCTATAGACTTAAATATGAATATGAATCAATTGCTTGACTATTGACTCATGCAGCTTTTTGCTAAAATTGTTAAGCTCATTCTCATCTCATGAGCAAGAATCTTGTAAGTCTGGCTCATGAAAAAACAATTACGGATGCATTGAACATTGATAAATTTGTCATTGAATTTTCCAAAAAAGAAAAAAAGCAGAAACTTTGCAAGCAGTATGCTTTGTAGACAAGACCTGTAGCTCCCCCAGTAATACGCAAGACACGAAGTTTGGTTAGAAAACAGGGCATTCCTTTATTCCATCGAAGTCCATTCAACCCGTGAAAACTAATACAAAAAAGAAAACACAACATCTTTTGAACCTGTTTTGCTATAAACGCGTTGCTGTAAGCTAGTATATTACATAACAAGGTAGTTGGCCAGGTTAGCCCAAAACTAATATGAACATTCCAAATATGTACCTCGTTGGCGGATTATTACCAAGGGACTAATTATCCACAACATATCTTCATACGTAACAGTTTTCTTCACGATGCAGTGAATTGACTTAAGACACAATCGATATATATAGACATTTGTACGGATCAACATTTAACACTGTGGTCATTTATCTTTCTGCCGTGTGTCCCCCAAAGTATCCCGCCAGGGAGAGGACTAAAATTTTATGTACACGAATCACTAGTGATTTCATAAAAAAAAACCTTTACATTTACAAATATATGAATTTGCTGTAATTATTTGTTAAGGATCAGCTACAGACACAACCTAGGAAATGCCAGAGAATGAGTGTGGGATGCCATGCTTACTCTGCTTCCACTAAGGTAACAATCTTATGGACAGGACGCTCAAGGTAAACAGGTTTGGATATGCGTTTTCCCCTTTCATCAAGTATAGGGTCACTGATTAGCAACTTCAGTTTTCTTACTCTTCCATCCTTTCCTGGGTATACTTCGGTTACTTTAGCCAACTTCCAACAGTTGAGTGGGGCCATGTCTTCTCGCAAGACAACAATCTCATCGACCCGTGCATTTCTTCTGTTCTTGATCCATTTCTGTCGACACTGGAGATTTAGGAGATTCTCCTTCCATCGCACCCAGAAGTTGTTGGCAAGGAACTGGACATGACACCATCTTTTGTGAAGATAAAGATCTTCCCTAAAAAACATTCCAGGAGGTGGGTCATTCAGGTTATCAGTAGTTAAAGGTCTGCTGTTAACAACGGCCATAACCTCATACAGGAACGTCCTCAGAGAGGCACAGTCGAGTTGTCTGGAGGACTGCTATAGAATAGATGCCAAGACACTTCTAATGGTACGAATTTGTCTTTCCCAAACACCACCCATATGACTCGATGCTGGAGTGTTCATAGCAAACTCGCATCCTAGTTCCTTGAGGTCATCTTTCTCCATCTCATTCAATGCTTTAGCAAACTCTCGTCTCGCACCGATAAAGTTTGTACCTTGATCACATCTTAATTGATGTATTGCTCCCCGAAAGTCAATAACAACACGCAGTGCATTAATGAAGGAGTCAGTAGACAGGTCATCTAGCATCTCGATATGTACTGCTCGGGAAAACATGCAGGTAAGCAGCAGTCCATAGTGCTTTTGTTCCTTCCTCCCTTCTTTAATAAGGAAAGGGCTGAAACAATCCATACCACAGTAAGTGAATGGAGGACTCATTTCTGTGTGTTCTTTCGGGAGATCTGCCATTTTTTGTTGTTCTGTGGGTCTTCTTAGTTTCCTGCACCTTGTGCACTTGTAAATATGGGATGAGACTGCCTTGCTACATCCTAGGATCCATATTCCATTGGATCAAAGATCATTCATAGTCATTCCTCATCCCTGATGGTACACACTGTCATGATAGTGTTTTATGAACAATGATGACACGTGACCTCGTGGGAGAATTGCAGGGTGCTTCACATATGGATGGAGGGCTGCATGAGTCAAACGTCCTCCCACTCTGAGAATATCTTGCTCATCCAGGAACACACTCAGTTTTTGTAACTTATTCTTTTCCTTGGCACCAATCTCACCACAATTCCTTAGATGCTTAATTTCTTGAGAAAGGCTGGCTTCTTGAACCATTTTTATAATGGTCTACTCTGCTTCTTTCCTTTCCTCCAAAGTAGTAGGGTCTGTGGAGTTTAGCTTAACACCTTTGGCTTGTTTTCCTCTGCGCTTAAGCCTAGCTACGGCTCTCACCAATGTTGACCAATCCGAAAACTTGCATAGGTGATTCACCAATGACCTTTCCTCCTTGGCCTTGATGTCATGAACATAAGCTATCTTGAGCTCAGGGTCTGAACTTGGGATTTCTCCCGCCATGACTTTACACGGAAGCTCTTTCTGCCATAGAAAAGCTGGGCCTGTGAACCAGTTGGATGTTTTTAGTTGATGAGCTGCAAAACCTCTGGAAGCAGGATTGTCTTCGGAAGCCACGTATCTCCACTGAATGGGTTCAGTGCGCTGTTTGATTCGTTGAATACGGTTGGCCACAAAAACATGGAACCTTTTGGCATCATTGTTGACTTACCCAATGACAACCTTTGAATCTGTCCAGAAGAATTCATGTAGCCAGTCAATTTCGAGTTCCCTTTTTAGCAAGTCACTAGCATGGACAGCCACTACGGCTGCCGACAGCTCCAGTCTTGGTATCATAGTGACTTTGGTAGGTATTACTCTTGACTTCCCTATAATACGGACTTCGCCTGTTGTGCTTACTGCTCTGAGATACGAGCATACTCCGTAGCCTGAGGTACTGGCGTCCAAAAAGATATGGTGGAGCTCATAATGCTGGACCTCGAAGCCTGTGAGAACATAGAATCTCGGTATCTCTATGTCAGCCAGGCGTCACAAGTCTAGAAGCCAGGATTCCCACAAGAGCCTGAGGTCTTCAGGTAAATCATGATCCCAACTAAGTTTGTCCCAGCAAATCTGCTGCAAGATCCGCTTTGCTAACAGGATGAATGGTGTCACAAAGCCAAGTGGATCATACACTGAGGCAACTGTGGACAGCGCTCCTCTTCGGGTAAGTGTGTTGTCTTTAACAACTACTTTAAACTGGAACTTGTCAGAAACCACACACCAAGAACACCAAGAGCCCTTTCCACTTGGATTTCACCAAAGGCCAGGTCTAAGTCTCTGATGCCTTCTGCATGTTCTTCTTCAGGGATTGTGTCTAGCACTTCCTTGCTGTTGGAGACAAACTTGTAAAGGCGGAGTTTAAACATACTGCATAGATCTCTTGCTTCATCCACTAACCATATTGCTTGTACCTGTGATTTTACACTCATTAATCCATCATCCACGTAGAAGTTCCTTTGGATAAACCTGATGGTTTCTTCACTGAACAATCCACACCCTTCTGCTGCAATGTGCTTAAGCCCATAGTTGGCACAGCCTGGTGATGAGGCTGCACCAAACAAGTGAACCTTCATACGATAGATGGAAGGCGGTGACTCAATATTTCCACAATCCGACTAAAGGAATCTTGGGTAATCCTGATCAACTTCTTTCACATAAAACTGGTGAAACACGCATTCAATGTCGCACATGATTGCCACATGACCTTTACGGAAATGGAGCAGGACTCCCACCAAAGTATTTGTAAGATCTGGACCAGTAAGGAGATGGTCATTCAGGGAGGTCTGTTGAAACCTTGCAGCACAATCAAACACCACCCGCATTTTCCCAGGTTTCCGTGGATGGTACACCCCATGGTGTGGAATGTACAAAACTGGGGAGTTACCTAGGTCTTGCTCTTGTACTTCCTCTGCATGTCCGTGGGCTATGCTTTCATTCATAAAGGTCAGGTAGTCCTTACAATACTGCTGGTTTCTCTTAAATTTCCTTTCAAGGTACTTAAGAAGATGGGTGGTGCCCACCTAGTTGTCGGGCAAGTTGGGCCTTTCTTGTTTGTGACAACAAGAGTGTGACCATCGCTCTTGAGTCTGATGCCATTTTTCATCTTTGCTAGGAATCGGAAATCCTCTTGGAATATTTGGCCATCCTCTGCAGCCCTCTCACTGAAGTCAGACTCTAAAATGCTAATTATTTCCAAAGGTGAGACTATTTCCTCTATCTGTGTTCTATGTACATAATGTACTTCACAAGCAAGGTTTGACTGGAACTGAAATTTTGGCATCACCTGCTTCACAATGACGTGATGACTAATTCCAATTATATCACCACAGTCAACGTGAGGGTTACTGGAGCCAACCACACTCCAACCCAAGTCAGTTTTTTGTGCGAAGGGTTGATTTTTTTTGCTTGACACCACTTGTCTTGGAACAATTGCCTGAGGGCAGTTATAGCCAATAAGCAGACCAATATCACAACTTTGCAAAGGGGTAATCTCATCTGAAATGTGTTCAAGATGAGGCCATGCCTTTGCAGTCTGTGGTGTGTGAATATGATCGCTATTCGCTGGGATGAATATTCTTGTGTACGATGTTGGCAGGGAGATTGTTTTGTCTGAGTCGAATCCCCTTACTTTTAGGCCTGTCAGTAGAACTTCGTGCCTTGGTCTACTAGTAGCTGACACCCACACTGGTAAGGTAGTGGAGCTATGAATGCCCCTGATGTCCTGCATAACATGCTAATAGCATTTTCTTTGGTACTTTCCATCTTCTCTTCCATAGAGTTGTTGCTGTTCACAGATCTATCTAGGCTTGTGGATATCCATGTATCTTCAGCACGAGTTTTGTGAAGGCATGTTGGATGCTTTTTGCTTTTTGCATGTTTCGCAGATCATTCGGGTTTCACACTCCCTTGAACGGTGCCAAGGCTTCAGGCAGCCAAAGCATAACTTATTTACTTGAATAAAATTGTCGCCCAGACACCGTCCCTTCCATAAATCTGAAGCAGTTGTGCAAACAGTTGTTGACCTTCTTACAAAATATACAGCTTACTGCCACAGATCTCTCATCTGCATTTGTCGCCAATACCTTTCTGCTGGGACTTCTGTTCCTCTGCACCTTGCTCTTATCGTATTCGCATGGTTTTAGTGCATGTAATGATGTTATCGGCTTACTGGCAATTTTGGCTTTGCGTATCAGGAACTGCACAAACTGGATGAAACCTGGAAATGTTTGACTTTGCTCTTCTACTTCCATAACCTTTCCATTCCACCTCGAGGTCAACCAATCTGGAAGTTTAGCGAGCATTTTCTGATTTTCTTAGCAGTTGTTTAATACTTCAAGTTCTTTGATTTGAGACATAGCAGCCTCACAGCTGCAAAGGAACTCTACAAATTCCTGTAATCCCAAGCTCTTGGGGCTTACCTTAGGCCATGCATTTAGTCTGTCTCTGAAGACCTTGGCAATAAGGAATAGATTCCCATATCTCTCCTCTAAGATGGTTTATGCAGCAAGATAGGACATCTCCATACCCAGCAGGAAATAGCTTTCAAATGCTTTCTTGGCAGATCCACTCACATACTTTCTTAGATAATAAACCTTCTCTTCATCTGATATGTTCTTCCTGTCAATAAGAGTTTGAAAGGACACCTTGAAGTCGTCATACCAAAGTGGGTCACCACTAAATACTCTCGGCTCTGGTACAGGGAGGAGATTAGCAGCAACTGATTCTGCAAGCACCTTAATAAGAGCTGTGGTGCTGTCCTCTTGCCTCGGCTGCTTTACAGCTTGTGGCGGTGTATATCGCTCTTGTGGGCTGTCCTCAATTTCGACATCTTTCTTTATTTTCAGAGATCCACAACAATGAAGCAGCTATATCTTCATCTGAGCATTCACTCTGAGCATATGCTTGCTGTTGCGCTTTAGCAGCCTTTATTTTCTTGAATGTCTCCAGGCGATCAAGTTCTCTCCACTTAGCCTCTATTGCCTGCCTTCTCTCTGCATTTTCAGCCTCCTGTCTGGCACGTACCTGAGCAGCAACTGTCTCTTGCTCAGCTATCAGTCTCTTATCTTCAGCTTCGTGTCTGAAGTTCTTTAAAATGTTCCTCTTGTTCTAAAAGAATCTCTAGGGTAGCTTCATCGGCAGCTGCCTCAGCAGTAGCATCTTGTCTCTTAGATGAATACCTGCTTGAGCTTCTTCGCAATTGATGCGCAGTTTTTGAGCGGTCAGAGATAACACTTTGTGAGGCACGTCTTAACTTAGCTACGGACTGTACTTCCCTACAATCTTCTTGATCACTACTTCCTCTAGTGTCCAAATGGTGCTTTGCAGTTTCCATGATTGCCCTTGTTACTGCTTCACAGGTGTTCATTCTGCGACGAGTGTCGTGGGGTGGTATCTCAATACACCGTAGGTCTTCATAAATAAGGTGCAGGTCCTTTGAGGCCTTTCTTACTTTGACACTGTGTTCCTGCAGCAGGTCATTGGAACAATGTGCATCTAACGCTTGTTTGGTGTATTTAGCAGTAGACTTCCACTTCTCATGGGTTAAACTGAAACGGTTTGCAAGTCTGTCTACATGCACATCCTGCAATTCTTCCCCCTTTTTTGTTAATTTACAGACTCTTTGGCCTTGTAGTGGCCTTTAGGGGGTGCATGTTACATGCTTCATCTTCAGTCACCTGTGGCTGTGTCGCTTCTTTGAGCTTAGGATCTTGCTATCCTCCAAAGGGGTTTTCCAAGTGGAGATGCCACGTGGTTTGCCTTACATTCTCTCTGCTATCTCCAAAGAAAATCTCTAATTCTGACATTTTACTTAAGCTTGTGTATCTTAGCTTGGGTTAAATCTAGCTTTGTACCACATAGCTTTCTTTACTTGCAAATAATAGCTCACCACTATGCCCTTATTCTTGTTGGAACCTTAGTGAAAGTTGGTAGCTTCATTAAGTGAACAAAGGATATTGAACTTAAGTACTCACATTAGCATTTAATCACTTCTATTATCACTTCATGACATTGCTACTAATTATTCATTGACCATCGAACATACCGGGTTATTGTCTGATATTGGAACTGTCAATTCTTGGTAATTGCTGAATGTTAGTACTATATACACTCAAACATGCAGTACAACCATATTCAACTTAAAGGGAAACTTAATATAACATAACAAATGTCATGTGCATGAACAAGCCCAAACAGTTTTATATTGTCTCCTTGCTGTTGTGCTCCTTAAGCAATTCTCTAATATTTTTCCTTAAATAAGTCCTTTCAGCTACAGTCTCAAATTAAGCCTCTTATGTACTGCTGAATTGGACGTGAGGGTACCTAGACCTTCTTTTAGACAGAACTGTAGGTTTTGCATGGATTGCTCTCTTCCCCGATGACACCAGAATGTCTGCCCTGCAATGACTTGATCGCCATTTTCCCGCGTGTTCCTCTGCGCTATCTCTTCGAAGGCGTCGAGGTTTCACTGTAGCTCCCCCAGTAATACGCAAGACACAAAGTTTGGTTAGACACAGGGCATTCCTTTATTCCATCGGAGTCCATTCAACCCGTGAAAACTAATACAAAAAAGAAAACATTAACAATCCATTAGGGCAACTACTTAGTTCAGATCAGAGGTTATTTTAAACCTATTTAGAGACGGATTTATTTCAGCTTTAATTAATTATATCAGAATTCCAGTGAGTGAAAAGTTCACAAACAGTTGACATTCTCTTTAATGTCTAGAAGATACCAGAAACTGATGTAACAACTTTGATAAGCTTCTGATTGGCCAGTTGTCAACAGCAGGAGCAGACTTCTGCCTTTAAAAGGGCACACCTTATTTTTTCCTTTGATGCATTTTGAAAATCCTGGTAAATCAGCCAAGACCTCTACATTAGGAGAAATTTCCAAACAACTGAAAGTTGGAAGAAGAAAAAAAGTTGAAACCACACTGTTCAGGAAAGTGATACAAATGAACGGATTCATACATTTTGGCAATTTTTATAAATACAGTATAGTATTTGAGAAGCTTGTGGCTTCTTGGGCTACCCCAAATGTTAGATTCAATCCAAGCAAATAAAAGACCATGGTGCTACATACAAGACTAAGACTAAAACAGATTTCCAAATGTACATGTGTGCCACATAAAAACAACACAGGACCACATGAGACTACAAAGTTATGCATGACTACATAAAGTGCATGTGTGCAAACATGCAAACATTATAAGACAGGGCAAAAATTACAAGACAGTGCAATAAAAACAACAGTGAGACAGAAAGAAAGTGCAGTGCTAAATAGTACACATTGCTGGTGAGAATAAGGTGCAAAATGTAGTGGGTTGTGCATGACATTAAGGAGAATGTAAACAGTGATTAAAAATGTAAATAAGTAATAAAATGTAAACAGTGAACATACTTCTAGCACAAAGCTTGCACTAGGTAGAGGGAGTGTAATGTAATGTATTCATTTGTGTGTGTCTGTGTGTCTGTGTGTCTGTGTGTGTGTGTGTGTGTGTGTGTGTGCTGTCATCCCATTCCCTGAGAATTGAGATGTCTGATAGGTTTGGGTAAGAAACTGTTGCACAGTCTGGCAGTGAGGGCCCAAATGGTTCAGTACCTCTTGCCAGATGGCAGGAGGTTGAAGAGTTTCTTGTGTCAGGGGTGCATGGAATCATCCACAATGTTGGTGGCTTTGCAGATGCAGCATATGTGGTAATTATCTGATGATGAAGAGAACAGAGACTCTGATGATCTTCTCAGCTGTTCTCACTATCCACTGCAGGGTCTTGCAAGCTGATATGGTTCAGTTTCCATACCAGGTAGTGAAGCAGAATTGCTTAGAATTCTCTCAATATTCCCTCTGCAGAAAGTGGTGAGAATGGGTGGTGGGAGATGGGCTTTCCTCAGCCTTTATAAAAAGTAGAGACACTTCTGTGGTTTTTTGGCTATGGAGCTGGTGTTGAGAGACCAGGAAAGGTTCTCCGCCAGGTGAACGCCAAGGAATTTGGTGCTCTTGATAATCTCCACAGAGGATCCATCAATGTTCAATGGAAAGTGGTCGCTCTGTAGTCTCCTGAAGTCAACAATGATCTCTTTTGTTTTGTCCACGTTCAGAGACAGGTTGTTGACTCTGCACCAGTACATTAGACATTGCACCTCCTCTCTGTATGCTGACTCATCGTTCTTGCTGGTGAGACCACAGTCGTGTCATCAGTGAACTTGATGATGTGATTCGAGATGTGCATTGCTGCATAGTTGTGAGTCAGCAGAGTGAACAGCACTGGACTGAGCCCACAGCCTTGGGGGGTTCCAGTGCTCAGTGTGGTGGTGCTGGAGATGTTGCTCCCTATCTGGACTGACTGGGGTCTCTCAGCCAGGAAGTCCAGGATGCAGTTGCAGAGGGAGGTGTTCAGGCACAGCAGGCTCAGCTTTCCAATCAGATGTTGAACTGCAGTCTATGAACAGCATTCATACAGGTCTGTCCTCATTTGCAGATAGGCAAACTGCAGGAGATCCAGTGAGAGGGATCTTGATGTGCTTCATGACCAGCCTCTCAAATCACTTCATGATGATGGGTGGTAGCCATTGAGGCAGGACACTGAGAACCTCTTTGGCACAGGAATGATGGTAGTGGCCTTGAAGCTTGTTGGAACGATAATGGTGCTCAGGGAGATGTTGAAGATGTCATTGAGAACAGCCACCTGTCTGCACATTCTTTGAGCACTCTCCCAGGGATGTAATCTGTGGCCCCCTGTGGGTTAACTCTTCAAAGAGTTTTCAAACAACACCTGGTCATTGGGAGAAGGGGTGGTCTTCCTCACCATTGTGTTGTTCCGTCCATCAAACCATGCATAAATGTTGTTCAGCGCATCTTGTAGGGAGGCATAACCAACACAGGCAGTAATTATTGAGAGTCTTTTAGTCTTAATTTTATTCAAATTTAAAGAATGTCCCAACTTTTCTGGAATTCAGGTTGTATTTTCTAAATGAACATCAGAAGTATGACTGTTTCCCAAAACTGTCATACGTTGTTTGTATCAAAATAATGTGGATCACATTGCTTTGCATCACCATAGTTCGAAATACAATGTGTATTGTCAGGGGTGTGGTTTCAGAACTTGATATGTTTACATCTTTACAGAGCTTTAAACTGATTACATTTGTAATTAAGGTTTAATTTTAACTTTTCTTTTTTATTTGAGTGTTATGGGTGGGTTGTTTACAGTTTTTTGTGGCAGCTTTAATTACAAATTAAGTACTAAATGTTTTAATATTGCATTTAAAATGTTTTAAAATAGTGTTTGGGTAAGTTTTTCTTGGTTCACACTGTTTGTGTGTCTTACTCAGGTGTATGGCCTGAGAGCACACAAGTTGGTTAATTAGCTTTGTTATTGTTAATTTATTGTTTTTTAAAAAGCAATTAAAAATAAGAAACAGTTAACAGGCCTCTATTAAGAATGGAAAAGGATTAGTAAGTAAAGTTTATTTTTTTTAACATTCATTTGCATTTAGTAAACAGATCTCCAAATTGCTGCCTATATATTTGAGTAGTAAGTAACATAATTGCAGTTAATTTTTGGCTCAGTGGTATAGAAGGGGGTGCTCATGATGCCCAACATGATAGACATGTCTCACATACACAGACATGGGTTCACATCCTGAGTGGTGAGACAAGTGTTCATCTCCTTTTGCAACAAAAGCTAGAATTATTAGAATAAAGCATAGAATTATTAAAGTGCTTTAAAGATTTCTATTTTGTCTCTTGTCTCTTTTGATATATGTTTGTAATGAAGATTAACTTGAACAACAAATCTTCTTCATAGGCCAAGAAATACACATTTAAAAAATAAGCCATTGTAAAATGTTGAATTAACATATCCTAAATAGCTTATATGAAGTCCATTGCCAATCTACCTAGCTCTCTCCTCTTTAACCATTTATCCTTCAATCATATCATAGGCTTGAACCATGATCCCACTGCATGTAGCTTATTTAACCACTTCCTACATTACCAGGTACACCACACCAGCCCCTTGGAATTGTGAATTCAGCTTATTGACATAGTGACTTGTTCCTTCCACTGAGCTTCTGTCATAGAAGACATAATCAGCACACCATTGATGACTGCAGCTCGGTACTGGCAGGATCTTTATATTGCAGTAGTGTTGGTAGACAGGAACACTGTTTGCACCAATGTCCATATGCCATTGGAGCATTGCTGAGAAACAAAATAGCACAAAATAGCACTATTTTGGATCCAGAGTGGCTGCTGTGTGCCTCCATCTTGGATATCTTGGATATCGCAGGCCTAGCACAGAGACAAGCAACCATTCACAATCACATTCACACAATTGGGCAATTTAAAGTAGCCAGCTGACCTAGTCTGCATTTCATTGGATTTATGGAAATGAAGTAGATTGACCTAAGAATAAAAATGTGTGGTAACATGAGATGTGTGGAGTTGTGAAAAATTGACATTAAATGACTTTTGCCTAGATGTATGTAAACCTTTGGTCTCAGCTATAAGACGGCAGAAGACATTGACTTGCTCCATGCCAAAGCATGGCAAGGCATTTCCCCACATAGGCAATACAGACACGCATCACACATCACTCATAACTTATCCTGACAGTACCTACAGTGACAGACCTAGTCACTGGTCTACTCTGCATGAGCTCTTAAACAGTTGTTTGGCATGAATTAATGAATGAAGGTATGTAAAAAAAAAAAAAAAAAAAAAATTATGCATATTATACATACATCAGTCTCTGACAAACCATGCACTGTCTTCACTGTCAACCATTACAGAAATACTCATTTAAAATGGTTCGATATAAACATAGAACAGAACAAATCTAACTATTAGCTCTTCTTACAGTCCTGCCCACTTCAGAATCAATTTCGTTATTTCTAAAAAGCCAGACTGAGGGTGCTAATTATGTTCCTTTATGTGCTGTGGAAAGGTGCAACACTAATCACTCCCATTTAAGAAGCAGTATGCTATATTAGTTAGTATAGATTCCAAGGAAACACTTTGCTAGTGCCCAAACTAATGATCCATCTAATCTTAAATAAAATGACCATAATAGTGGTGTGATGTGTTCTACTTAAGTTCTGCTTCAGTTTCTAGGGATAATACAGCAGGATCTGTAAACTGTTGCACTTCGTCAGAAGATGGCGATGTTGCTCAAGGCAAGCAAGCAAGAAAGCGCCCAAGCAAGCAACAAAAAAAAGCATGAAAAGAAAGAAAAAAATAAAGTAAGTTCTGATGGCCTTGCTATTTCAGTATATCTACTAATGCCAAAACTTATAAGACAGTACTATGAACCAATCAGAAAGGGATTATTATTATTATTATTATTATTATTAGTAGTAGTAGTAGTAGTAGTAGTAGTAGTAGTGTATCATCATCATCACCACATCATCATCATCATAAATCTGCATAAATCTGTTGTGCTGATTTATATTTGTCAGACATTGAAAAAAAAAATGCCAAGCATTCCAATACTTCTTTGTTATTATTTTTAAGTGTTCATGGTGTCTTGATGTGCCATATGTAGTTAAACAATTCGAGCTTTAGGATGGAGCAGGACTGGGAACTATAATAATATAACTACAATAAAATAACAGTAAAATAGAATTTTAAAATAGTTTTATATCTTACATGTTTTATGCGAAATGCACAGCCAACCTTTATCATTGGTCATGGGCGAATTATTTTATTGTTGTATATTTCGGTGATGCTTTAGAGCCACCAACAGACAATTAAATCAAGTCAAATAACCCATGCACAATGTCCTGGGTGACTATCAGAGTGAGAACAATTCAATAAAGTGACTTCCTGTAAAACCTCCAGCCAGTGTCGTCACTGATAGGCTAATCGTGTTCAAATCAGAAAATCACTCTGAAATTTGACCTTGTTTATCTGTGAAGGGCGAATGCACAAGAATGGTGACTCATTGAAGATTTTTAATGCACTGTATAGGTCGCTAAAGATACTACTGTAACCAGTAAGCAAAACTGCTGGTGTGGAAATTACAACGTCTACAGCATGTAGACATTTCTTGGAGGGGTTGGCCTGGAGGTGGCAGAAGAGAAGGATCTGTGCACACAAAAATGACCATGTAGTAGCATTTGAAAGTTAATTTTAAAAAGTTTGTGTTTTATTCCTTGCATAGGCATCATTAACTTCCATTGGTCTTTAAAGAGGACATTTAGGACTTTTAAATGATATCACAAGTCTTTTAAGCTTGCTCACTGCCTCCAAAACAATAGCGAAAGTTAAGAAAATAAATAACTGGGAAATATTTTTTTTCCTGGAACTCATGACGGTATGGATGGAAGATAGTTCTTTACCCCACAAATATAATATGTATAAAGACCAAAAGACCAGTTTTATTCCTAACAGAACATTATAGATGCGCATTATTCTCCGGTGTGCTAGAGATGTGTGTTCCACTCATGGGCCTGCAAAAGTTAGTTTGTTGTAACAAGAAAGTGCTCCGATCATTTGCAATGTGCTCATCACAGGATGAACACCAAGATAGAAAAATGAAGTAAAGAGATAATCTGACAAAAAAAAATGTAAATAAAAAAAAAATGTAATCATGTAGCTCTGAAATAATTTTTAAATCAAGCACCAGAGTAACTAATGTTTTTAGTGAGTACATATAGTTGTGTTTTTTCACATTTAGTGAAAAACTATACAAATAAAAAGTATATATTTATGTTAAGACATTATACAGATAGTTAAAATATATATTGTAAACTCAACTCAAAATTTATATTGTAAAATCAACACTGAAATAGATGCCATTTAACAAAATCACACACCCAGGCATAAGCATGATATTGTACCAAAAAGAAAGGTATTTAAAATGTTATGTTTTGTCAAAAATTTGCAAAGTCGTTTACTCAAATCAAGTTAAAAATTCAATCAATCAATCAATCAATCAATCAATCAATCGTGAGCCTACTGATTGCCCAAAAAGTTTTGAAATGTAGCTACACAATGAAACAGATTCCAGTGTGAGGCTCTAAATTGGTCTAGTGCCACACAATGTTACAGTGAGCATACACTAACAAATGCAAAACCTAAATGAATAAATAATAAACACAAACATACAACAAAATATAATACAATACTGAATGGAAAGACAAAGTGTTGCAGTAAATTGAACAGCTAGAACATAAAATGCGAGTCAAAATTATTCAGGCCATTCAATTTCAAATTCAAATTTTATTGATCACCCATAGAACCATACACAGTGCAGTGTGCAGTGACATGCTTTTATCACTGTCAATTGACAAAGAACAGAATTTATATAAAAACTGAAATTTACTTACATAGAAGAAGATGAAGAAATAAATAGAATAATAAAAGATATAATAGATATATGGCAGAAAAAGGATGAACTGTACCTGGAATAAAGTGCAATATGTGCAATTGTATGCACAAAAAGCAATGCTATGTAACATTGAGCTGAGGTAGTTGCAGTGAAAAAGCTAAAAAAGCATGATTGCTTAGCATGCGAGAGGTAGCAGGCATGCATTCTTCAAAGTACCAATGCAATTCAATAATATTATTCTTTAATCTTGTTGTATATTTCCATGACACACAAGAATGAAATTTGGACATAGACATGAATTCAGTTAAATTCTATTTTATTTGTATAGCAATTTTAACAATATACATTGTAAAAAAGCAGTGTTCCAAAAATCAGGATGTAGATTTACAATATCAGTCGAAAGTTTGGACACACCTTTTAATTCAACGTTTTTTCTTTGTTTTTATTACTTAAAGACACTACATGTCTATAAGTAATGATGGACTGTCGTTTCTGTTTAGTTTAGTTGAGCGGTTCTTGACATTATATGGATTATTACAGTTGTCAAACAGGGCTATTTACTGTATACCAACACTACCTCAACCCAACACAACTGATGGTCTCAAACTAATTAAAAAGGCAACAAAATTCCACTAATTAACATTTGGCAACTCTCACCTGTTAACTGAAAAGCATTTCAGGTGACTACTTCATGAAGCTGGTTAACAAAATGCCAGTATTGTGCAAAGCTGTCATCAAGGTAAACAGTGAGTACTTTGAAGAATCTAAAGTATGAAACATATTTTGTCTTTGTTTATTTTTTATTTTTTGTTTACCACACGATTCCATATAGAATATAGAAAATATAGAAAAAAGTAGATATGTAGGTGTGTTCAAAATTTTGACTGGTACTGTATGTTTATATTAATGTGTAGACCAGAGGGGACAGTGGCAAAGAAAAATCCTTGAAATGACATGAGGGGGGAAAAAACCTGAGAGGAGCAAGACTCAAGAACTCATCTTCTTCATGGTGATAACAAATTGGGATTATAAACTGTATGTCTTTCGAAATTGTATAATAAAAAGTCAAACAGTAGCCTGCTAAGTGTGTTGAAATGATGTTCAGTGTGAGCATCAGTCTTTATGATTACAGTGGAAGTTCTTAGGTACTAGTCTAAAATAAGTAGTAAGTTTTCAAATCCTACATGTCACAATTATACCTATGAACAAGGGCCCCTGCAGTTACCATACTAGGTCAACACGTCCACAAATGATACCATTGTAACAATTCTGCACAGTAACTTGAGCCATACAGGGAGGAGAAAGTCTTACATGAATGCTGTTTGTTAATTACAGTATAGCATGCAACACCATTCCTTTTCAAGCTTATCACCAAACTGCAGGATCAGCATCTAAGCAAACAACCGTGCAACTGGATACCAGACATGTTTCAGGCAGGCCACAGGTAGTCAGAATAAGCAGTGTTTCATCCTCCAACTTCACCATCAGCACCAGAGCTTCACAGGGATGCAGACTCATCTCTGTTCAACAATGATTTTGCACAACACAGCGCCAATACAATCTTGAAGTTTCTGATGACTTTACTATTGTGCATCTTATATCTGACACAGACAAGATAGCCTACAGAGGAGGATACAGAGGAGAGGAGGAAAGAGCACTGGCTGAATGATGCTCTGACAAAAAATGCTCCTGAATATAAATAAAAATGAGATGATAGGACTAGAGGAAGACACAGGTAGAAGGTCATGTACACACTAATGGTGATTAGTGATATAGTATTAGATACACACAGAGATGGAGTGCATCTGCATACTTTAAATTGTAGTGATTGTCTCCAGTGACCTCATGTGGTCTCTGCACCTTGCCAAAGTGATGTAAGTATAGCAAAAAATTATCTTATTCCTGCATAAACAGAAGTTCAGCATGGCTTCAGACATCCTTATTAACTTTTACCAATATACCATGGAAAGTATCCTGAGTGGTTGTATCATGACATGGCACACAGGTTGTCCAGGTAATTTCATAAAATGCAAAAAACTTCTGTCTCTAGAAAATGTCTTTAAAAAATCATAAAGGACAGCAAGCACCCAGGACTATTTCAGTTGCTGCCATATGGGAAAAGCAACCAAGTATCCAGGTTTGAACAAATGGTAAATATTATATGGCATTTATTGCCAGTTACAATATTAATATACTTTACAATATCAAAGGTACAAGATGCTGTACCAATGAATAAATAATACTTTTCAGGTTGAATAAAATGAATTAAAATTTAAATGAATATGAATGATTTTCATATGTTTTTTGTCACTTTTATACTTTGATATTATGCGCTTAAGGTAATATTGCAGTGACTGTAATGACTTTATTTGGTGCGGTACATACATCGGATGTACTGTAAATGCATATGGTAAATACAAAAAAAATCGAAAATAAATATCTGTACTTTTCCAGTCTTCCCCTCATAACAGATACCTGCTGAATGTCAGAAAGTCACAGGGGTTTGATGTCACATGACGTCGTTCTTCTGAATATCAAATTTTCAGCAAGAAATATGCATCAAGATAAACTGTACATTTTATCCGACGGACTTGCACACTGACGTTCTGCACACAGAATTTTTGCAGCTAGCGGGTCACATCTGGAGCTCATCCACGCGGTGACATCGTTTCTGTACAGCTGCTGCAAAACATTTGCAACGCTTATTTCAGTCCAGATGTTCATAAAGTATGTAGTAAGTTGCCTTGAATACCGGCGTTAAAGAACTAGTGTACGTGTGCGTGCGTGTGCGTGCGTGCGTGCGTGGTTGTGTGTGTGTGTGTGTGTGTGTGTGTGTGTGTGTGTGTGTGTGTGTGTGTGTGTGTGTGTGTGTGTGTGTG
>JAQQZR010018733.1:0-22831 GCA_030068235.1 Notoglanidium macrostoma
CCCAGGGTGTACCCCGCCTCTCACCCGAAGATGCTGGGATTGGCTCCAGCTTCCCCGCCACCCAGATGGATAAAGCGATATAGATAATGGATGGATGGATGGATGATTCTCGGTGAAGTTCAGGCTCTGTAAATTGGTGAGTTGAGTTTGTTGGGTTTTTTTCAGTAAGTACTTCTTTAGTGGAATTTTTCCATGCAAATTATTATGAAGATGGAGTCAGCTTATTCTGAAAAGTGACACCCCAAGAAACAACTAAAGTGCCTCATTTTAAAAACCGGACTTCCCTTTGTCTAAATCCTTTTCACAATGCAGAACATTGTTCAGCAGCTCAGAGGTTACACCGTCGCTGAAAATCTCATTTTAGTTATTTCAGTCTTCGGTTGTTCCGAGGAAAGACAGAAGTGGGTAACGAATGTGCCGTGGCTTTTTAACTGCATATGCTCAGACATGTAGCAGCAAGGGAAAGGTGACAAACACAAACAGGTCCCACACCATTCTTCAGTAATTATGTGCTGATTCACGACGTCTTTATTCTGTAAGAATGGGGTGAGAATGTTCTTACCGTCCTTACTTGGTCTCTCACTAGTAAATTTACAAGAACCTCAAGAAATTATGGATGATGTTTGGTGTGTTTAGCATTTGCATCACTTCTCACGAATTTATTTATATAAAATTGAACAAAATCCAGCCATCACCCATGTAAATTCATACAAGTTTCATATCCGATCGTTTTTTTATGTGTACCGGTGAACCAAAGCATTCATATTGTTAATGCATGTTTCTAACTGATATGTCGCGTGATAATCAAAAAAAGTGACCTTGAAACTAGCTGTGACTCAAACCTGAAATCCTGTCAAGCATCACACTTGCTAGACTTCTCATATCTGACAAGATGATCTGAAAAGTCCCCCTGAAACTGCCTCAGTCGAAGCAGGCATGGTGTTACCTACTGCGTTCCGCTCTGGAAATCATGTGGACACAAATGTGTAGGTGTTGCTGCTTCCTTAAATTTCTGTTGGGTCTAGAAATTATCAAATTTTAAGAGCCAAAAAGATTAGCCTTTTGGTTTCTTTTTAAATCGCTCAGTGGATCATGGTGGAAGAAATTTTGTGAAATCTCGTGGAAAGTTTCATAAGTATAAAGTTATAAATAGCACTTAGAGTTATTTTGCAATGATTCCCAAAGCCAGTCTTTGGTTTTGCAGTCAATATGCTTGTGTATTATTGTACAGGGAGCTGGGAGAGATCAAAAATGTGGACTGAATTTCGGGCTCGAAGAGCTGGGCTGGGAAACCAGTGGACTAAGGAATGTAAATAGCTTGTATCTTTCTGATCTCGGAACAGCTAGTGGAAAATAGCAGAGCGTTACAGAGCTATTTTTATTGCTGCTTTTCTCACACAAAAAATTCAGCTGTCCCACGGTTCAGGCTAAAACGGGCTCCTGTGTATTTGCATCTAATGAAAAAAAATGTGATTATCTCAGAGGCCAATCTCAGTGATTGATAATCGACTGTGTTTTTTTGTTTTTTTTAATCTGCGCTAGGGTGTGCTAGGAAAAGCAACACAGAGCTACAGAGATGTCTAGAAATCAAGCAAGTACTGCACAAAAACGCAGTACTGCTGCATTCGCAAACGTTTTTTCTCCTCCATTACATATCGTACTGCCGATAGATAAGAACATTTTTCATGGCATAAAGGATGGTGCTGAGTCTGCTGTAAGCTCATTAGTAGATTGTGGTAGTGGGCAATGAATGACAGTTTAATGTCGGATTGATTCTTTCTGCTTCAAGCTGGATTTGATCTATTAGATGAACAATGAAACATTGCAAATGATAAGTGATAGAACTGTTACAGGAGAAAAAAAATCAATGGCGAGGTGGTGCGATACCGCCCTGTTGCGAAGCTTATACCACATACCATTTGACAACAACTACACATTTTTAATTAAAATAACACAGCATACTTGTCCATTTATAGCTACATTTAATGTAACAGCTGTACGGCGGCCTCGTTTTCTCTCTCACAAAGCTTTAAAGACAAAAATTGCAGCTTGTGGTATTAATAATAAAAAGCAAAATGCAAACTTATCTGGAAAACTAAAGGAAGAGCTTTACCTCTGACTAGGCATGTAACGCTATATTGTCGAAAAATCGAGATACAAATTTATGATGATTCAAATCGATGGAAAAAAGGAACCAGGATTCATCTCATTTGTCCTAGCTGTAGTTACGTCATTAAGATAATAATGTACAATAACGGGAATACACGTGACGTCATCTACTGTACTGTGGACGAATTTTTGTGCGATTAACTTTCCCAACAGGTTCAGCGAAACATCAGAGCTATCTTTTTAAGGACTGCCGGAAGCTATAGAAAAGAGAAGCAAATGAAGGTCGTTGTTTTATGTCTAAGCTTTTTACATTTACAATAGTCTAATTATAATTTACTCCAACCTTTACAAATGTTTGTAAATAATTATTGTTGGTTTTTAAGAAAATGAAAGAAAAGTATATTATTTTAAATTTAACAAAAGGAATATTTAACTTGATGTATAATAGGAAAATAAAAGTTGCATTTTTTTTTAAACTAAAGTTTTTAAACTTTCTGTTCTTTTTTTTTTCCCCAAACATATCATGGCCAAACTGAATCGTGAACCCAATATCATGAACTGAATCAAACTGTGAATTGGATGAATTGTTACATGCCTTCCTGTGATTGCTACATAGCAATAATACTGGACCCTCTTTCCATGAATGTTAAATAACCAGCTCCTAACAGAAAGCTTCACAAAAGAAAGGATTAGACACCAATAGAAACGTTTTTCTTTGCTAAATAACAATACTCTGTTAGGCTCAGATCATCACACATCCACTATCCTGCATAAACCTTGCAAGCGGAGATACTGTCAGAGCCATGCTATTATAGAACATTTATCAACACCTGATCATTGCTGGTGAATTTTCTACACCTGAATCACTATAAAGCCGGCCTGACACCTGCACGAATTTAGGTCACGATCAGGTCAACACTGTGACGTGCCAACGTGTGCCAAAAAGGAGGCACGACAAAGTTATACATAGTTTGCACCATGTCGTGCCATCTGTCCTGCATAAGATATGAACTAGTTGTGTATCTGCCACAAACACGTGACATGTCACACGAAAAAGCACGCCATGCCATACATTAATACGCCATATTTGTGCCAAGGGCATGCAGTATTTGCACATAATTTGATCACTCAATGACTTATTATAGTTACGCATGCGTGAAGTCACCGTGAAGGAATTTGGGGTGAGACCATGCATCAATATTTACGACGTGTCCACACGTGACCGAAATGATGGCGCTACTTTTGGTGAGCTACTGTCGTGCAGAAACTATTCGCAAAGTATGCACACCAGCGCATTCCACAGGTTAAAAAAAAAATCCCATGGAGGCATGCAATGGCAAGCACGGTCGCTCAGTGACACGCAATTGTTGCGAATAGGTTGCACGTAAGTTGCGAATGAGTCAATGGAATGAAAATTTTGTTGTGCCGAATTTGTAAAAAATTCAAAACTCCTGCCACGACACATACGAAGCCCCGCGAAGTCAGGTATGCTTAAATCAATCACACATGAGTAACGCATTTGTAATTGTAATTGGTGCATTTGTGTCAAACAACAAGTGCAGGCCAATACTGAGGTTATTATTAATAGTATCAAAGCCACTGCTAATTGTGCGGTCAGCTATAAGAGCAAAACATCTCGAGTGCTGAGGCTTTATGCTCTCAAGTGCTACTTTCACAAAAAAAAAAAAAAAAACCTTCCTTTTATCATTTGCAAGTGATGCATAGCCACTTATGCATACTGTAAATGCCCTCTATTCACTCACACCATAAATGCCTTTTATTCTGCAACACTGACTCAATGATTGTCCATCAAGGCAAAAACGCGACACTCATCATCCAGACATCTTTACTGGGGACAGAAGCTTTCCTGGATAATTCAAGCAAATAACCTGTAGTAACCCCGAGTGTTTCCTCCAGCACACGTCCTCATTCATCTCACTGTCAGATAGAGTAAAGTGTAGCGCTTGCACAGACTGATGAGAAAGCAACTACGATTGTGTGAAGGGTAAACTCCAAAGCATGGCCTTGCTTCTGACGGTGTTGCCATAGCAACCCAGTCCTGTCTTTCCTCATTCCGGGAATGTGCAGGTGAAACATGCTCGGAGGAACAGTGAAAAGGAAAAAAAAAAAAACGGACGTGCCTTAGTTTCATTCTGTGTGCACTGTTGCTATTCCCCATCACTACTGTCCTGTTGTGAGGTGTACTTCTCACACTGGCGCTCTTCACCTGATTGGCTATCATGCTATTTCTTTTGCATGCTGGTCTGAGGGGGCAAGCAGACCGCTTTCAACGTTCTTTAACATGAAACATTCAGAGTTGTGTGTTTGACGTATGGGGGACTTGTGAAACATCTATTTGCACCAGGAAGAAAACGGATTATGCGAGGTTAGCATTTCCTGCATTAAATACTAACTCTCATTGACCAGGAAATAAATAACTTTTCTTATACTTTTGTTTCCCAGTATCAGCTATGAGGAAACTATTATTCTTGACAGCTGTGTTACAGGGAAGGCTGTTTGACTAGAGTAAGTGGAACAAAAGTAACACCCTAACATGCATGGGACAGATCACAACACCTACTTTGTCTTTGTGAAAAAGGAAATGACCACAAGACCGAACAGAATGCAGAACTGTCAGATGAAGTCAACAATCTTGCACATGAGAAGCAAAGACTTTTGAGAAGAGCCAAAGGCAACGAGGAACTGTAGAGACTAAACGTCGATGAACAGTCAGATATCTAAACATGCAGTGAGGCCCAAAACAGTTTGAGATAGATGAAAAAGACAAAATAGAGAGAAAAAAATGGGAACAAGTTTAGCTTTTAAAAAGCATGCCTCAAAACTAATGTATTCTTCCACTTGGTTCTCAAAGACACTGGATTCATAGAAAAAAAAGCACTCAAACATATGAAAGTGTAATATTCAAACACAAGAAAGAAATCATATAGACGTAATTATCAGAGGATAACTGTAATCACACAAAAATCCTGCAACTCCTAGTAAATGTAAATAAAATGCAGTGTAGTTTTATGTGCGGCTTGCAGGAAGAGTTCAGTACTCCATTCAATTTGCGCCACGATATTAAGTGGAACTCCAGAGAAAGAGGAAAGGCAGTCAACACTGAGGTCAGATTAAACTCACCTTTCAGCAGATCCAAAAATAGAGCTTTTGGAGCACAGCACAGTCACACAAAGCCTTCCTCGCTCTGTGTACACCGTACTCTGTCTGAAATAAAACAGCAAAAAAGGCCACAGAGGAAAAGCTCCTCCTTCTGTGAGGTGTGTGACTTGCAGTCATTACTGCTGTGCAGCCTCGTAATCTTGACGATCTGCTAAATGCTGTTTATTTATAAAAAAGATGAACTACAAAAATCTGACCAAATTGCACAGTCATGACAATGTCAGCATACTGTTTACGGTCGCCATTGCTTTCAGGAGAAAAATACACAACATTATTAACTATAAAAACAGCAACCTCTGCTTTATATCGTGAATTCTTAAAGGCACACATATGTATCTAGATTTCATTTTATTGCAGTTTAGAAAAGAAAATATGCACATCACTCAGAAAACACATGGTCTTTTGCAAAATATCAACAGTCACAGTACGGCTGGTCCTTATTTTCTAATTTCAGCCAGAATGAGGAACAAAAAGAATATTTCATATGAATAATACAACTCTAAAATATGGTAGGTTGCAAAGCCCTTGACCTGGCTACTAACGCATTTTAATACAAACCCACATCAGTCATTTTATTAGGAACACATTCATGCGGTTATCTAATAAGCCGGTCATGTAGCAGCAGCACAGTGCATAATATAGCCACAAACATCAAAATAGGGGAAAATATGTGATCTCAGTGATTCTGACCATGGCACTGTCGCTGTTGCCAGAGGGGCTGGTTTGAGTATTTCATAAACTGCTGCTGTTGTGGGATTTTCTCTCATTGAAGCCTCTGGAGATTTAAAAGAACTGTACGAAGACCACAAAGCATCAGTTAGTGAGGCAGAAATGCCTTGTTGATGAGAGAGGTCAGAGGAGAATGGACAGACCGTTTCTAGCTGACAGGAAGGCTACTGTAACTCAAATAACCACAGAGAATCACAGGAGAGCAGAAAAGCATCTCAGAACGCACAACGTACCGGACATTGAAATGGAAAAGGTGTGTCGTGAAATTTCCAGTGAATATTCACTGTGATCTACCTCTTCCTACACACTAGGCAGCAGCACCAGAGGGAGTAGCATACAGAGCGTGAGGTTTGCAAGTGGGAACCTAACTGTCCCGAAGCATGCTTACTTAATAGTGCAAAAAGGTAAGCTGATCAAAAAGAAGCATTATTATTTAATAATTTAAGGCACGGTCTACATCAAATGATTATTAATAATCATTGCAATGAAATACATTTACGACACTGAAAATGATTAAAATAACATTAATAATAGGAGAAAATGACAAATGATAAATACTGATCTACTTTTCTTACATTGATATTGCAGTGGCTCGATTTGTTGTCCTTACAAAAATAAATGCATTAAAATGTAATATTTTATTTGTGTCAATATCATCTCACGTCAGCATTGTCTTCTGATGATGGATGAATGATATGTTAACATTAATTCACTCATCATTCTACAATAACAACCCCTTCACAGTGACTTGTATGGCGGATTCCAGACATAATCTAAGAATATTAATAAACACAGCCAAACCATTTTACGGGACCAAGACAATTAAAAGGTCCTTTTTTTTTAACTTAAAATCTTGTGCATCCGATTGCCCTCACGTTCAGTCAAGTATGAGCATCAAGACTTTTCTAAAATCAGGTCAAGCTGATAGAAAGAAATGACAGCTGGCCAGCCAGACTTATAAACAACAAACGCCAGAAAAGAGTACAGCTAATCAAACTGAACTTTTGCTTATACTTCCAGTTTATTTTCAGTATTTACAAATTACACCACTGCTGCAGGCTCCAAGTGATTCTGGCTGGCACAGATATGCTTATGTTTGAGATATCAGTCATGATTATTCCCATTTCTGCCCCTTTGAGAGGTCTGCCAATAATTATAAGGTAAAGCCATGTGTACAGGTGGAACAAATGAAGATCGCGCTGTTCAATTAATATTGAGATGTTTATTGATTAATATGATGGGTTTTTTTTTGTGCAAAAACATGTCCAGTCACACTCCATTCACCCCCAGTGAAGCTGTGTGTCCAAGCAAGACTCAAAATTACATACTAAAAACTGTTGTCCAATGAGTGTTCATCTTTAATGCCACTGAAAGATTGTACACATGAACCTGTAATAAACAGACGCACAGGTTTACTGGGTGTCTGTTAGCTCTGTTAAAAGAGAAAGCTCTGTTCTGTTAGAAGATTTTCATGCAGGCTGTGCTGAAAACAGTCCGAGTGAAATGAACAAACAGCACAATATTGTGGTGAGATATTTGATTCACATTTGATTTACAAAAATGTTGAACTCCACAAAGAGTGATGAAAAATACACTTTGGTAAACATTTCAGTGTCTTGAAGGAAATATGATATATGATAGGAAACCAGGCTATCTGTGTAGTACCTACCTACAATAAATACCTACCTACCTACCTATCCATCCATCCATCCATCCAACCAACTTCCTACCTACCATATCCATCCTCACCCATCCAACCACACACACACACACACACACACACACACACACACACACACACACACACACACACACACACACACACACACACATCTATCTTTATGAGGACACTCATTTAAATAATGCATACCTTGCTCCTTTCCCTAACATTAGCCATCACAATTAAATGCCTAACCCCAGCCCTTACCCTAACCTTAAACTAATTCTAGCCTTAAGCTTAACCTTAACCTAATCTTAACCTTCAAACAGCCCTTTGAAGAAGTGAGGACAAGCCAAAAAGTCCTCACTTCCCAAAAACATTTACACATTTAAAGTACATTCACACACACATACATACATACATACACACACACACACACACACACACACACACACATGCTTGTCTTACTATCCTTGCAAGCACCTTCCTTTGACATAATTAGTAATATAGCTGTATTACTGCTACGCCTAAACCTAACCTAAACCTCACCAACCAAAGTAAAACCTTTTGTCTCTTTTAGAGTTTTAAAAACACAATTGCAGTTTTTGTATAAAGGTAGTTTTCCTTATAAGGACCAACCAAAACCAGGTCAAAACTGTCACATTTTCCTATCCTTGTGGGGACTTATATCTGGTGTTCACCAAGATATAAACACACACACACACACACACACACACACACACACACACACACACACACACACTGTCAGCACTGTTGTTTGTGAACTTTTTTCATTTTTTTCAAAAACCAGTGGCTACAGATGACATCTGCACACTAGCAGGGACTTTCCTTTTAGCCTTTGTTGTTTTGCTATTTTACAGTTTGAGCATGTCGCCATGGGTTTTCTGTGTATTAAACCAAAAACTCAAACTCTCTGAATGTGTCTAAAATGTATCACTTGTTTCTGGCCCTCAATTTATTCAAAAACTTTAGGTGGCTGAAATGTTCACTGCATCTCTATTGAATATATACATGGAAACACACAAGCAGATCTATATACATGCCAGTAAACTGTTCCCCAAATTCCTTACGCTCGTTCTGCTGATCTGATTTACTTTAATCTAATTGTAAAGGGTGGGACTTTAGATTTACTATGCGTTCCGTTCTTATTTTGCGTACCTACAACAGGCTAAACCCCACCTCTGCTCAACTCTGGCCACTCAAACATCCAATATTACCACTTACGACCAAACTGTCTGATCATGATTCAGATTATCTGCTCTTTCTTTGAATATATGATCATACAGCATGCTGTGAAGTTAAAAGTAGCAATATTTCAAACCATTCCTCTTTTGCCAGTGTCCGCAACAATGACTTGCAAAAATATGTACACAGTTAATTCAGATTTTCAACACGTATTAATAGCATGTCAGAAATGATGACGACACCTTCCGTAATACTTCTCAGGAAACCTGAGCTCTATAATTAACACTGGGCGCTAACACATATATGCACTCCTATGCACTCACTTCCTTCATGATCTTATTCTTAGTAGTTGCTCTGAAGCTTAGATAACCACCTGTACCGCTCTAATGTATGAACCATAAATATCACAATCGCTACCTTTGAGCTAAATATTATAGGTTGCATAAAATCTAAAAACAAAAAAAACAGAATTCAAATGACACATGCATGTGCTTCTGCGTGCAGTCCATCCTGCACTTGCATTTTCAGTATGACTAAGAACAAGGAAGTGATCTACTAATCATGACACAGAGACACACTTTAGTTCTCTATAATTCACCAACATGAGTTACAGGATGATGGACCAGATCTGACAAAATAAAACAGAAATAAAATCATGAATTATTCACTAAATGAGAAAAATAAATATATACAGAAAACTGACAAGTTATATTACATTTTTATATTCATTATTCTATTCATTTCCCTTACTATTTTTGTCTTTCGTGGTCCCCGTCACAATGGAGTTCCTTTATTCTCATTGGCTGATTAATATTACACTGTACAGATCACCTGTACACATGAATGTACTAGTCATTAAAAGGTACATTATTGACTACTCAGTTGATTGCAATCAACTGAATGCCCTTCCCTTACCCCTCCACTTATAAAAACAAGAAACGCAGAAGGTGCTCTCTACAGGTTTGTCCGTTCTGGGCTACTGTAGCGTCACAACATGGCGCTCAGTGGAAGTGGACCCGCTCCATATGTAGATATAATGTGCTCATTCTAAGCTTACAAAAACACAAGGATTTGTAGTTACAGGTACACTAATGAAAACATACGTGAATGAACATTATATTACATTTCTGCTAATAGATCCACCTAAATCCTGCAGAGTGGAGCTTTAAACATCAACCCAAACCAAGGTAAATGTATTGTACAATGCTATTTGAGCAGCCAGTGCCCTGGCTTGGTCATTAACAAACATGGCCTTTTGGTTATCCCGCGAGCTTCATTTCTGACTGCTGGGTCCTGCAGAATCCCTGTCTTGGTGCTCACTTTTTTGTTTAGTTTGCACTATGCCTTTTTACAAATACAAGCCACTGACACAATGTCAGTAACCTAATTTACATGTCCTTCACTTCACACGTGGTCTAAACTTAGTCTAATTTGGTCTAAATGGCAAAAGTGCAGTAAACTGGGTGCTCACAAAGGTATTCCCCAGCGTGGCAGTGCGGCGAGTGTGTGGAAAGACTGCCGCACATGAGAGCACTTCATTTCTGCGATCACCAAGCAATAATCCGTGTTTAAATTTTAAATTTAAAAATCATTTAAATTTTAATGAGCAATTTGCTTTTATTATGATTATGACGATGATGATGATGATTACTATTATTACTATTGATATGTGTGTAAACAAGCAATGTAAAAAAAAAATTTTATCGTGGCCTTCATCCCCCCCCCATTGAAGCCACCATGGACCATTTGTGGGATTTCAGCCAACAGGATATACACTACTCTTATTTCATCTCTTAGTTCTCTGCTCTCCAACAAAAAAGGAAGAAATTCACAGTTGTTTGGCTACTTTGTTCGCTTGGTAGCAAACCCATATATAATGCAACCAAACAGACTCTTCATTCAGACAGCTTTGGGAATGCAGTGGGAATGCAGCTGGAATGCAGTTTGGGAACGCTGTTTGGGAACGCTGTTAAAATCTGATAACAGAAATGAAATCAGCATGACCTTATCCGACACTATGCTTTCCCAACCGTCCTACTGACATATCAAACCAACTAATCACATACAGTATATTTATTTACACTTTATTTGGACAGTCCACTGTAGACACTTCATGGACCAGCCTATCGACTAAATCTAAACAACACTGCTACAATTTATGGTTGTTAAAGTTTAGATAAAGGATACACACTCATATATCAGAACAGACCATCACATTGTCCCTTTTCTATTTGTATAGTGCTATTCACAGCTCTTGATGATTAATAAGTCATCTATAAACTATAAACTTGTCAATAACTCGGTCATATTTCAATTTCATGTGGACTGATACGTTATATGATCCATACAAATAACTATCCAAATAAATTATTATCCAATGCACAATATATGGTTTGTTAATGTTATTGCAATGCTGGCTTTTGCATTGCTGATAGTTCAGAAGGGTGCAATACTGAAGTGTGACCTTAACATGTTGAAATGTTTTATGTTGTAAGTAGCAGGAATAACACTCATGATGAACGTGTTTGTGGGAATTATTTAGATCAAGAGTGTCAAATTCATTTTTGGTACAGGGCCACATAACCCGGAATTACATCATTTTCGACCTCCGCGTGTTTGAACTACAAAGTGGGAGAAAAATGAGCAACAAGCTAGCCAGCTGACTGTGATTACTGATGAGTGAGGTATATTTATCTCCTCAGAACAGCGAACTGTACAGTCAGTGTTCTAGATTTAACAAGCAAATGCATCTGCATGTTGATTGTAAAGGAAATACTTATATACAGCATAACTATTTTAAAAATAATTAAGTTATACTTTGTTTTCTGTTGCTGCTGTGAGCAGCCATGCTGATTTGATGCCACTTGTGAACTTGGAGAGCATTCGGAGTTTCCATGTAGGAATTACGAGTTGAGGGGGCCTTTTCTCAGTTTTTTCTAGTCAGAGCCAAGACCTTTTTTCTAGTCAGAGTTACAACTTTTAGTCGAATGCAGCACATGTCCAAGATCAAGTGGATATTAACAAAAAAAAATAAATCCCGCTAGTGATTAATAATATCATCAACTGCTCTTAAGCGTGTTCATTTACCAGCACTGATCTGAAACGGACATTCTGAACGCACAAATGGATCGAACATGTATCACCTACAAAACGCATGAACACGCAACTAATCACTACTAAAGAAAAACCCCAAAAGAAAACAAAAACAACAACAACAACAACAAAATATCCAAGAATGGTTCCAAATTACATACATGTACAAAGGCTTGCATAAGTTTTCAACTTTCCCACATTGTGCAGTGTTACAGCCTGGAGCTGAAATGACTCATTTGATATTTTATGTCATGATTCTACACAAAAGATGCAATAATGTTTATTAATAAAGTAGGCGATTGAAAATCAATATAGTTTGAAAAATTGTTTACGAATGAAAAAAAATAAAAACCTATTGCTGTATTCACTCCCATTGCTGTAAACCCCCCAAAAATAGCTCTTATGGATGTCAAGTTGCAGAGGTAGATATCTAGCTTGCTAATGAAGAATTAGCACATTGAGGTTATGGCCCTGAGTTATGGCTTTTAGAGTTTGCCCCCTTGTGGGCTCCCTTTTCCCCAAACCTGCACATTCAATTATGGTTCACGAGATGATTTTAATTGAGGCCGTGGATTCTGAATTCATTTAGTGCAACATATTTGAACTTTTATTGGGCCAGTCCCATTCCACAGCCCTGACTTAGATAATTTGACAAATGTAAAGGGAATGTACGAAACACGCCCAAGCAGCATGAAAAGCATCTTCAGTATTTGCCCTGAATATGTGACATGTTTTACTAGCAGTAACATCCTGCATACATGGTGTGTGAAACATTCTTTATCTAGGCAGTGCACAGTGATGTGATACTAACACATTGGTGTATGTGTGACAACTGTATAGAACATGCCTAAATCTCGTTTCAGCCAGCGGTTTGTGCTTGCTTACAGAAAAAACACGTCTGCAAACATAATGTCAGAGCATAGTGTCTAATATTGCAAGTCCATGCAGTTACTCATGGGAGTAAGGGGGGTGTCATGGCTTATCATGCAAGATGACGAACAATTAATATACATCAAGTTGGAGTACATAAATTATCTACTATCTGTAGTAAAAAAAAAATGTTTAGCATAAAGTTGGTTTAGTGTTGGCGATCTCTAATCACTGTGTGATTCAATAAGATTTTAATTCAGGGTGCCACGATGTGATTATAAACTGATTCATCTTAATTTATATTGACTACTTTAATATTTGTTCATCAGAACATATTACTATCAAACACTTGATAACAGGAAATGTTCGGTACTGCGGTCATTTTTTCACTACGAATTGTAAATATATTATTTGATACACGTTTACATAAGAGTATGATTTACGGACCTGCAAATCCCAAAAAGAAATAATTCAGTTTCACAAATCATGTGTCTTAGATAGACACTGGAATGTGAGTATACACAGGGTATTACTGTAATCACCAGCCGGAACCACCTGCCCCTCCACCTGCCTTAAGATGTAGACAAAAAGTTTACATGCACATGTTCAATTACATGCACATGTACACTTTTTATAAAATCTTACCTAAAACTGAATCTTTTCTAAAACTGAAACTCCCTCACCCCCACCCCTAAGTTACTTTAAAACTCTGTATTTGTGCAGACTGGGTCAGGAGAGCAAACATCATTTTAATCACTTTCTAATGAGCAATTCTATAAATTTAATTGTAAAGATTTAGTTATTTTTTGGTCCACATTTATTGCCTTTCTTTACTTTAAAAAAAGTTAAGTTGTTTTTGACCAATTTTCAGTCTAATCACTAAAATTACAGTTATGCTAATGCTGGTTAAGTCAACATACTGCACACTGATACGTTTAAAAAAAAAAAAATGAATCTACAGAAGTACGGCTGCTGAAACTTTCAGGCGAGAAACTCGAGACGAGACCATCAGCCAAAAATGAGTAATGTAGTATGGGGAAATCAATAGGTGCTTCGGACCAGAGGAGCTTCTTCATAGCTCTTAAAACTGCTGGAGGAAGTACCCCCTTTTTTGTGTGTCCGCACTGTGGGAACAGAGTCTTTAGAATGTCTCTTTGAGGGACTTTTTTTTTTTTTAACTTTAAAAAAAAAAAAAAATAGGAACCATGCATGGTGTACGTGTACGGCAGTCAGTGTGCATTAGAAGAACAACAATAAAACAGACAGAAGCTGACAAAAATGCACTTACTAAAAAAAGAATCTATGCGATCTGAGCTGAAACCTGAGGTGGTTAGCAAGCTAAAGTTGAATAAAAAAAAAAGACTATAATAGCTTGATTTAAACAGAAATACACGTGTGCTGCTGACAAATCTCTATGGTAGAAATGTAAACAAAGAACAAAGAGGAAGTGCACTGAGAGTTGTGCTGAGAAGCACAACGTGTGGAGCAAGGAGAGGAAATACATGACATGTTGGTTGAAATCACTAAAATCACTGAAAACAAAACCATTAGTGGATTTTCTAATTGCCAAATAGTCTATCTTTGTATCTTCGTATTGAACAGCTGAATCCAGTTCTGAGTTGGGTACAGCCTTAAATCCATGTAAAATGTTAGCTGTGTAAACAACAGCTCTTAATGTTAACGTTAACAAGGATAAATGGACCGAGACTGAAGTCCAGACTTAATCAATATCCTATATGCGACGGAGGATGCGATTTTTTTGCCGCTTACATCTCTTCGGCGTTCCCGCTGACGGTGCGAATGCAAGCAGAAAAAGACTCATGAAGGTGTGTAGTTCTCAGAGGAGCTCCTCAGAGGGTAGTTCCTCTAAGTCCCAACAAGTCCCTAGAACTGTTTGGACCGAAAGTGTTTAATGAATTCAAAATCCCTGCTCAACTATCATTCACTTCAGATTCTTTTATCGACTGGCTCATCTGTTCATTAGTGAGAAAAAGACTCTTCGGGCTCTTTTATGGAGACTTTTATGGAGCGGTATTGATAAAGACGAGAGGGACAGAAGCATTAAATGGTTACCTTGTGCCTCAGCAATCTTCACCCCCACACAAGCCTCCTCTTCATCAAGGGATTTGGAGGGGAAGCAGCTCGCCTTGCCTGCTTTCTCTGAAACAGACATTTAGAACTGATTTACTGATGGAGGATTATTAATCTGTACATCTCAGGGCATAAAATAAAATAAAAAAAGATCAGTACATCAGAATGGTGCAATTGGTAATCTTTGAGATACTGAAGAACAAACACACGCAGATATTATTATATCTTAAACATTATTTAAGTCACACATTTGAACCACTCCTGGGAGCGTTTGACCCCCAAAGACCAGATAAATTGACCAAAGGGATCGCTCCGTAACACTCCCAGGTGCGGTTCACTTAGGCTGCTTGGAAGAGGTGCCCCCGGGAACTGGCGCTGGTTCCTAACAGCAGATATACTGAACATGAAGCCAGAAGCACAGGGAATTGGCCCTGGGGTTGGTGTCTGCAAGCGACTGACCACCCATGAAACCCAGTAGGGCCCAGCCCAAAATGTCAGCATGGTTCCAAATTGTGGACTCACCACCTGCAAGATGAATGGTGGGAATCGAGCACAGTGGCAATTAGTGGCAAACACATGATGGGTAGTTTTATGTGAACTGAACCTCTACTAAGGATACTGGCTTTGGGGATGTGAAATGTCAAGTCACTGGAAAGGAAAGAGCCTAGTGTGTAAGAGTTAGTGTGCAAGATGGAAAGCTATGGACTAGATATACTTGTACCAAAACTTCTTGATTAGTAGTAGCCTCGCTCCCACTCCAGAGTGCCCATAGATGGTTGCAGCGAAGCTCACTAGACCTAGGCTGAGGGCTTAGCTAGAATGTATCTAACAAAATGGTTGCCTACATAAGTCTCAGGAAAACTCTTTTTGTCCATATGCACCAAATAGCAGTTCAGAGTTCTCTTGAAGGTGGTGAAGCAGGTGCTCATAGAGAATTTTAAACACCATAGTATCTATACTAAAGTGATGGAAAAAGAGAGTGACCTCGACAAACAGACTGGGTCAGCAGCCATGTGACCACTGCTGTTCAGACTGTGGTGGTGTAGTGGTAGCGCTAGGGCTGTGCGTTATCACGATATATACCGAGAGACGATAGACAACTGTCTATCGTTTTATAGTTGTCTAGTCATTTATTTTGTGGTGTCTCTAATCACACTCGTCATGGCGGTATTTTTTGTCATTGGACGGTTTGTTTGGGATGAGACGCCACTGTTGTTCTGAATGACAGGCTTTTGGGAGATGCTAAACCCTGGATCACACCAGTTGCGTCGTATGTGTGTGTGTGTGATGCCTATGTCATTAAACTGCTGCGGCATGTGTATGTCCACGTAGCTGTTACTGCTAGCCCTAACTTTTCACATTGAGTTTGCCTTTGATATTGGCCAGCAGTAACTGAATGTTTGGTTTCATTTCATTATAATTTTTGCCGCACCAAAGCTCTAGATAACGCCTGGCTGTGTGGCTGCTCTAAGCTGTTAACACGGGGGCTGAAATGAAAATCAAGCGAAAATCAACGCAACTGGTGTGGCCACTGAGTTATTAGCTGTGGATTAGAGGTCACTTTCCCCCCCAAGCCAAATTACAGGAAATCGTGTTGTTAATATTATCTTTAAGACCAGGATGTGAGTGTGAAATAAGAACTATAATTATTAGTATTATTATTTTGGATCAAAACATTTTGTTTTGTTAACTAGCTGTTAGCTAATGCTAACAATTTTACTGCTGTTATCATCACTAACCTTATCAAAATATGCACATATACCAGGTTTATACTTATTTTTTAACTCTTTTCAGACTATTTTGATAAAATAACGTGCTCAGTTTTCAGATGAAGTTATCCTCGTCACATATGGTCACAAGCTGTGGGTAATGACCGAAAGAATAAGGTCGCTAGCAAAGGTGGTGAAAATGAGGTTCTATGGCAAGGTGGCAAGGTTGGTGAGCTTACTCTTGGCGACAGACTGAGGAAGTTGAGAGTAGTGCTGCTGGTCCTCCGAATTAAGAAAAGCCAGTAGTGCCTCATGGTCGACTCCCTCTGAAGCTGTATTAAACTTGCCCATTTGGGCAGAGACTACAGGGCAGATCCAGGACCCAGCAGAGAAATTATATCTTACAGTTGGCTTGGGAATGTCTGGGAAATTCCCAGGAGAAACTGAAATCTGTGATCGGGGATAGAGAAGTCTGGACTGACCTTCTCCTCCAGTTGCCACTGTGACCCCAAAGGGAACGCAAAATTACATATTAAACCAGGCGTCACTGGAAAGCTTATTTTCTAAAGCAGAATGGTATGTAGTCCACGTACAGATCCACTCTATGCCCAAAAGTATGTGGACACCTGACCAATACAATTGTATGTTCGAACATCCCATTCCAGATTTAGGCCTCTTTGCCCCTTATAATAACCCCCACTATTTCATCCAAAATGAATTATTCAGTGGAGTTGAGGTCAGGGTTCTGTGCAGGCCACTTGAGTTCTTCCACTCAAACCTTGGCAAAGCACGTCTTCATGGACTTCTTTTTGCACAGGTACACGCTCATGCTGGAACTGGTTTATACCGATTAGTTCCAGTTAAGGGAAATTGTAACGCTGCAGAATACAAAGACGCTCTATTGTTATTTTAAACATTAACTCATATTTTTAAGGGGGTCGTGTTCAGTGTGATTGAAGTCAGGGCTTTCTGTAAGCAACTGGGAGTTCTTCCGCTCCAAACATGGCAAACCATGTCTTCATGGAGCTTGCTTTGTTAACAGGGACATTGTCATGCTGGAACATGCTCGGGCTTCTTAGATGCAGTGACTGCAGTGACTTGTACGCTACTGCATACAAATACATCCTATACAACTGTGCGCTTCCAATTTTGTGGCAGTTTGGATGTGTTGGTCATGTGTCCATATACTTTAGGCCATATAGTGTATTATCTAACATGATATAATGTAACTGTTATGGGGGATGGGAGGTTAAGACAAAGTGACAGGGGGAAAGAGAAAGAGAGAGAGAGAGAGAGAGAGAAGAGAGAGAGGGGCAATGAGTACACACAGATAAGTATGTGCACTGCCTGCAGGATTAAGTAGTACAAGGATGCTGGAGGGACAGATTATGTGTAAACATGCACAATAATGACGCTGGCTGCACAGCAAAAGCTAATCCAGAATTTTGTGTAAATAAGAGCTCTCCAGAGATTTTCTATCCCTAATTAAATTCACTGTTATATCTGGGACAGTCTGGCTTCAGAGCTGTCCAACTCTCATACTAATTTAATGTGTGTTTTATAATGGATTAGAGACAAGAAACATAGGACACACAGACACAGACACACCATTGTAAGAGAATTCTAATTACCTAATTATTACTGTAGCTAATTATTTCTCTATCTACTCATAAACCTAAGCCTAGCTTAAACATCAGTGATCAAATGAAACCTTTTGGCTCTTTTGTGTGTGTGTGTGTGTGTGTGTGTGTGTGTGTGTGTGTGTGTGTGTGTGTTTTATCTACACTAACCTTTGCTATCAGGGTTTCAGCTCAAGGATATTCTCAGTCCATAACCTAGTGAGCTTGCAAATGCGCTATATCTGGTTTGTGAATAAAACCTGCAGTTTTTGTATTAAATGTCTCCAAAATGTAGTCAAATGTCCCCACAAGGTCAAAGCCGACAGATATTCCCGTCCTCATGGGGACATGTGCACGCGCACACACACATCTGTAAATCAGGCTTTTATTAACAGAATGTCTAAACAGAAGGTGTGTGTGTGTGTGTGTGTGTGTGTGTGTGTGTGTGTGTGTGTGTGTGGGGTTCCTCAGCTGTGAGACTAAACTACCATCTGGAGTTCTCCTGACACAGTCTGGAGTTTACTCACACATACACTCACAACAGAATAAAAAAAACCCAAAACAAAATAAAAACAAGCTAATATGTGACCTCACAAACATAAATATATAGAGATGATACATGCAATTTGGCCGTAGGTGTTAATGCGTGTGTGCATGGTATCATGTGGTGGACGGACATCCCACCCAGGCTCTATTCCCACCCAGCGTTCCTGGCATAGGCTTGGGGATCCACGGCGATTCCAACAACGAACGAGTGAAAAATGAGAGCCTCTGTCTGGGCATAACTTTCTATGTTGGAGCTCATGACTGTGAGTGAAGCAAGTTAACTTCAACATTGTGTCATACCGGACATCCATACTGCCCTGCATTACAAACACACCAGAGGGGCAGGGACATAGTTACCATGAATATATGTTTCCATGGCAGCTGGGGATGAAGCGGTACCTTTGAGAATTTAGTGAGAAAACATTGTTTTAACAGAAGAGTGTGTCAGAAACAAAGTCAATGACATGAGCATCAAAGCGCTAGTGGTGCTCTGTGGTTTAGCTTTATAACGTCAAACGCTTGGGTGTGGTGAACAGAAAACCTGTGGTGATGTTTATGCACATGTTGTGGTTATGACAACAATGAACTGATGAGCTGCTGTGAGCAAAAATATATCGTCAGTGGTCAAAAGTGAAATTATGAATCATGAATGTTGTTAAAGGCTAGATTATTCTCTATTTTACACAGACACTAAACTTATTTATGGCAATGCAGTGACATAAATAGTGCATTATACATGAAGATAAGAGCCTCACACACAAGTGACACAAGATATATTATACACTCACTGCCCACTTTAATAGGAACACCTGATTCATCTCTAGCCCTACCCCTTCAGTGAAACTGTATAGCTGCAGATTAGAAAAACATCAGGTTTCGGTGAGCCTGTGCACAATGTAACCTCAGATTCCTGTTTTGGGCTGACGTGAGTGGAACTCAATGGGGTCTCCCACGTGGTGTTGTAGCCCATCTGCATCAAGGTTTAATGTGTTGTGCATTCGGAGATGACTTTCTGCACACTACAGTTGTAAAGAGTGCTTATTTGAGTTACTGTGGACTTAATGTTAGCTCAAAATACTAAGGCCATTTTCCTCTCATTAACACTTATTAGAGAACTGCTTCGTAGAAGTGCTGCTCACTGGATGTGCTTTGTTTATCACATTAACATTCAGTGCCAACTCTAGAGACTTTTGTGCTTGAAAATCCTGAAAAATCTGCAGTTTTTGAAATACTCAAACATCATCTGGCACCGACAACCACGAACACGGTCAAAGTCCCTGAGATCACTTCGATTTTTCCCCATTCTGATGTTTGATGTGAACATTAACTAAATGTCTTGACCTGTATCTGTACAGCTTTATGTACGTCTCTGCTGCCACACGTTTGACTGATTATATAACGGCATTAATGAGCAAGGGTACAGGTGTACATTATACTTTACATGCATGTGTTAGATTGGACAAGAAATCAGAAACACTTCTACACACAGTGCTTCAGCAAACAATCACACTTCTGCTTACGAGTTACTGTGTAACTACAAAACCCTGAACGCAGCACAGAAAAAGAGAGCACACTACCTGTACAGCTTTGTGTTCCTCGTAGCTCGGTTTCTCTTCTTAGGTTCCCTCTCAGAGGCTTAGCCATCTGAACGACTCGGTTCAAGTGATGTGAGGAAGTTGCGTGTGCCTTGCGAAAGTTTTATAACGCACACTTTTACACACCACGGTGCAGCTACACTGCACTGAAAGTGTTGAAGCTTATGCGTGTCAACAGCTATATTCTGTATATTTCTCCTCCCAGTGCTGATGTCACAAGAGAAGAAGGTTATTGCCGATTCTCAATCACTGGAGAACTTTTATACATGATTCGGCATCAATAATGCACTGTAAATGAGTACTATTATAGAACTTTCTACACAGTGAAAGGACTTTATTATTATTATTATTATTATTTTCAAGAATACATTCATTATGGCTGAGTTTCAAAACAATCTAATTTACGTTGACTTTTTTTTTAAAAAAGTGCCAGAATGTTTAAAAGATCCATCAATTTTAACTCTTTATAAGAAAAAGGAAAATTTCTACTATTGAATCACTTATTTTTAAGAGTGTACAATGAGCAAGAAAAAGTTATATTAAAATCCAGGAAAAAATTTGAACTGCCATGTTATTATAGGGTTATGTATTATGCCCCACCAATAATGCCACACCTATAATCAACCACAATGAGTCAAAAAACTATTTATAATGAACTAATGTCTCCCACTCTGTGAATGTGTGTGTACACTTACCGTCCACTTTATTAGGAACACCTGTACAAGTGCACATTCATGCAGTCCACTCATCTAATCAGTCAAGCAGCACATTCCGGAAAAAAAAAAAAAAAAAAAAGAAAAAAAAAAAAAAACCCACGTGAATACAGATCAAGAGCTTCAGTTAATGTTCACGTCAAACATCAGAATGAAGAAAAAGTGCAATCTCTGTGTATCATCTACCAGATGGGCTGGTTTGGCTCTTTCAGAAACTGTTGACCTCCTGGGATTTTCATACACAATGGAGCGTTTGTAGAGTTTACACAGGCACGGTGTAAAGGCAACGCAAGGCAAGGCAAGGCAAAGTTATTTATATAGCATCTTTCATACACGGCGGTCATTCAAAGTGCTTTACAAGAGAGAATAGACATCATTAAAACAATAGATTTTGTAAGATCAAAACATAGATTTAAAGAGAGGAAATTAAACATGAATAAAACAAACAACAGGAAAAAAAAAAAAGTCATGTTAAACAAAATAAAAGTGATAGCTGACTGGTTAGTTGAAGGCGGCAGTGAATAACGCCGTTATTGAATGGTGCGAAAAACAAAAAACAGTGAATGAGCGACAGTTCTGTGGAAATGCCTTGTTGATAAGAGAGGTCAGAGGTAAATGCTGTCAGGAAGGATATAGTAACTCATGTTATCACTTTTTACAATCGTGGTGAGCAGAAAAGCATCTCGGCATACAAAAAACATCGAAACTCGAGTTGGATTGACTACAACAGCAGAAGGTTCCCCTTCTGTCAGTCAAGAACAGGAATCTGGCTATCATAGGCACAGACTCACCCAAACTGGACATGTAAAGATGAAGAAAAAAAGACTTTTTCAGTCTTCAGCAGTTTACTTTGTGTGAGTCTGTGCCCACGTTCTCACCGCACCGAGTGTGTTTGTGTGCATGTGTTTCTTTCCTTCTGTCTGTCTTTTTCTTGGGTAAGCACTTGCTGAACTTGGATTCTTTCATTTTTCATTTCACTATTCCTTCCTTTCTTTTTCTTCATTTGTTCATGCACTGATAGGAAACAAGTACTGGCTGCCCAGCTTCCAGCTCAGCGTATCATGGCTTTAGGTGCGTTTCCGTGCATGTCTTTCTTTCTGACTTTTCATGTGTGAGCACTTGTGGACATGAACAGGATGCAGCGTGCTGAACTTGTTTTTTTTGGGTTTTTTTTTCTTGGTTGGCAGTCTGGTCCAGTGCCCACAGGTCTCACATATCTACTCATTGTCACACTTATACCATTTACAGGAAATGTATGTTACAGCCTAATGGCAGGATTTTCTGTTTCCTCTTGTGAGAGCAGCTAAGAAAATGCCTAAAATGTTATTTTTTAAATAATTTTTGTACAATAAAATATCAATAATAGTATATAATAACAAAATAATAATAATAATAATAATAATATGTGCAATAGGAACAGAATAAAAATTTTTTTTTTCAGACTAGTAATTGTATACCCTATAAAGAGTACTGCTCAGGTCCCACTGAAGTGGTTCTGTCTCAGGGCCAACAGCATCCACTGGCCAGAAACATGCTTCAAAGCAGATCTTACATCCTTCAGAAGAGAGCATCACACTATTCCTTGCACTTTTTTGATTCATTAAGTGAACCTTTACTGAACATCCATCCATCCGTTATCTATACCGCTTTATCCATCTGGGTCGCGGGGAAGCTGGAGCCAATCCCAGCATCTTCGGGCGAGAGGCGGGGT